>PVIH01007166.1:0-103202 GCA_004025045.1 Sigmodon hispidus
TAGATTCCCTGAGCAGCAGGAGCTGCGGGTGTGGCCAGGTGCAGAGTTCAGCTGCCCCTGCTCCAGAGTGCACTGGGACGCCGCAGAGAGCACAGGTCCCGGTGGCGGAACCCCAGCTCCATTTTCTTTAAACCTTTTGACAATAGAATCTTAGATAAGAAGGCTGAATAAAGAAAGTATAATTAATTTAATGCTACTCAACTAATAAGAATGAATCTGATTTCACCCTGGGTTTTTCTGAATTAAGAACCCACAACAGACAGTTTGTAATCAAATTAGCATCAAGCTATTTGAACCAATCTTTTAAGGGGAATTGAGGGTATAGCAGCAACAAGGTGCTGAGATACTATTGGAGGAAAAGAGAATGTCACATGACTGAGAAGGGACTGTGACAGATTTCACAGAAGCTTAAGTTTACCTTGAAAATGTAACATTTAAGTTTCTATCAGCATTTGCCCTGAAATATCTTCATCCTTCATGCCAAGAAATAGAATATTGCCCCACAAAACCTAGGTCCTATGTCCTGTCCTTCAGTTTAAGCTTAATACAACAGAGGTACAGATTCCTATGACTTTCTCTCAATCCTAGTACAGGACTATCACCATTCAAATAATCAAAATTAGCCCATACTCAATTATATTTATTCTTTAACTTCACTTTTGCAAAATTTTCCCCTCATACACATCCTCTTCCAATTCTTAAGCATCTCTTCCACTCAAGGATTTTTGATCTCCCCCTGGTTTACTGTGGATACTTTTCTTCCTCTGGCAGCATGTGTTAGTTCTCTCCGTAGCCTGAGTCTCATCTCATCGTTGTGTTTTGGTTGTTGTTGTTTATTTGGTTTGGTTTTTGCTCTTAATTAAAGATCACACCATGCCAGTACTTAAAATGCTATGGATTCACAAAACCACACAAATTCGAGTTAACAGCTCTGTGTCTCTGCTTCTAAGTTACTCTTTCCCCAGGGTTACTCCTAGGGGCTCCCCAGTCTCAGCTCCGTTTTTTTTTTTTTAAATCAAGCTCTTCCCTTCTCTATGAGCAAATTAAATTCAAGCTGTTTTTGAATCTTGTTAGGGACTTGGTAAATTGTGAGTGTGTCTTCCATGTTGTTTAGCCCCTCGGTTTGGATGACATTGCCCAACTTTCCAAATGTGCTTTATTAAATAAATTGAGTTGAATGTGGATTATTTAATACTGAGCAGATAGGGTTGAGAAAACAGGTAGAAAGCATCTCTCATGAAGTACTCATGGCTTTGTCAATGTAGATTTCTCTTTAATGAGGAGACTTAATCCATGGTTTATGTTACTTTAAGATTAATGATAAAAGTATTAGGGAATAAAATATTAATCAAGTCATGGCTTTTTCAGTTATATTTTCATTGAAAATGTAGTAAGAACACATTAGACATTAGAACTTAATGACTAACTACTAACCATCAGACCTTTCTCTTCTTGTTATTACATGTACTATTTAATTAAATAATTTTTTAGATAAATCTTGCTATTTTATGTTCAAGATGATGTTGAAGTTCCTGGAGTAATACTAGTAAGTAATAGAGCAAAGTCTTTCAAATGCTGCAGCCTATAGTATTTTATTTCTATTCTTGCTTCTTTGGAGATCTTTAATACCCAAAGGTGGCTGTATATGCATATTTCTTTTTCAAATAAAACTTACAATATTTAAACTTAGGGTGATAAATGTATATTTTATGGAATATTTTCAAATTCACATTTTGTTTGTTTAAAGAACTTTTAAGCTTCATTTTTAAAAGTAGTTAGTAATTAAGATTTGTTCCTATATGCTAATGATATCACAAAGACATGTAAGAGTTGCTATTTAATTTAATTTTGTTTTGAACTTGACTATTTAACTTGTCTGTGAGGTGTGTGTGTGTGTGTGTGTGTGTGTGTGTGTGTGTGTGTGTGTGTCTATGTGTGTGTATTACAGGAAATCTATTTGGTATTATATTAAAAAAATCTCGAACCAGATAGTGTAGTGGGGAGTAGCCAAAACATCAGAGAGACAGAGCAACAAACCATAGCCACTTCTTACCCACCAACTCTTCAGACCTTTCTTTACAAAATCCTCTGACTCCAACATCTCTCTCCTCAGCCAACCAGAGAACTCCCAGGGAAAGCTGAACTCTTTCCTTCTTTCCCTCTGCCCAGCAATCCTACTTCCTCTTTCAACATTCCTAGATCCAGGATTAAAGGTGTGGGTAGCCACTACCTGACCTTCCTGACTTGGCTCTGAGGCTGTCTCTCCTATGGTATTCCAGAGTATTTTATTAAATATACAAGATATCACCATGTTTGTGGAGGCCAGAGATCTATGCTAGATGCTTTTCTCAGCTGCTCTTCAGCTTACTTCTTGAGATGAGCCTCTGATGAAACTTAAAGAGCACAGATTCTTCGACGTCAGGATCTTTCTGTCTCTGGCTCTTGAATGATGCAGAGCACTGTGCCTGACCTCTCACTTGGGATCACACTCAGGTCCTAGTGCAGGAAGCGTTTACTGATAGAGTCATCTCCTTGGCCCCTGGAATTACTTTTATAAAACTGAGAATTCAGTTTAAACAGGATTCTCATTAACTGTGGAAAAAATTCTCTCCTCCAAGAAAAATTTGTGTGTGTTTGTGAAGCTGACAATGTCATCAGACTGCTTATTAAGGAAATTAGAAGGAAGCAGAAAGCCCTATAGAGGCTACACAATTAACTAGCAATGTAAAACAGAACAAAATATTATTAAAATGTTGGAATCTGTACCTTTTTTATTTTGTAAGAAGAAAAGGGTCCATTGGGATGTGTTAGCAGGAAGACAGACTCGAATTGGCAGGAATAATTAATCTCCTGAGAACTGATAAAGAAAGGGATCTCATTTGAGTCTATAGAAATTCCCTAAATACCTATGAATACTAGTTACAAAGAAAATGAAACTTTTAGGTAGATTCCAGTCCCTTGAATGTGGAAAACAATGTTTGGAATGTGCTGGTTGTGGCTGAATACTTGGAGCCCTTATTTATTTATTTTTTATTTCTTCATTTATTTTTCTACCCTGCTAGCCGACAGAAAGAATGAGTTGATAGTGATTCAAACAATCAGCGTTGAGAACTTCCCTGCACTTCTGGTTTTTGCATTCAGCCAAGAGGAAAATGCCATTTTAAAGCCTTTGTATTGGGGTTGATGGGTTCTGAAGAGCCTTCTGGAGGAAGGGAAGGTGGAAGCGGAAGATAGGGTGCTTCTGAGAGAAGGTTTAAATGCTGGCTCTTATCCAGACTCAGGTAATCTTGGGAAGGGACTGAAAAGCAGTCTCTTCACACAAATATCTTACTAGAGGTCACTGTCAATTCTTCTTCTCCAAGGGCTGGTAATAAGTGTGTTTTTAATTTACATATATACCTTTACTTCATTTTCTTTTTGTTTCGGCTTATCACAGTTGTTTCACTCCAATTCTTTTGCCATTTATTCTGAGTTGAAATGAAAAATGAAATGTATAAAACATTGCAAGAAACTTCTACTTTTCTTATTCTAAAGCCTGACAGTAATTATTATTAAGGGATTACAGGAAAATCTTACAGTATAATTTAGGGACTCTCAATTTATTCACAGCCTCTCTTCTATCTCTCCCCTTGCTTAGCAAAGACACTTTCTTTCTGAAAAAAAAAAAAATCTAAGCACTGTTTATTAAGTTGTTTGTACTTCCAACAAATATAGTTCAGTGCAAATAGTAATGATGAAATAATTATAACAAACAAGCATTCATTAATATATAGTAGGCACTAGGAGCGGTTTTATATGCTATCCTGGTGATTTGATAGACTTCGCACAAGAACTCTATGAAGAAATTAGTAACATAATTATGCCATCTAACAGATGAGGAAATAGAGAGTTGATGGGCCTGATAAATTACTGAAGTGGTACATATTGAAGGTACCATGGTTTGTTTAAAAAAAATGGAAGTTAAATTGCAACATATTTACTCATTTGAGGTGGAGGTAGGAGATGTCAGGTAAAATAGGGCAACCACTTGAATATGAATTTCAAAAGACCCAGATAATTTCTGGTGTTCATATGTCAAATATACTAATGAGTCACAGAGTTTACCCTACACTGTCAGCTCTGTATCTCCTAGAAATTTTTAGTTATTTGAAGACTAAGTTTTGCCCAGAAAATTATATGGCAACTATCTAATTTCATGTGTTAGGGTGCAAGGGAAGGAAGGCTCTGGCATCTCGGATCTTTATATTCCCATGACTGACAGCCTAATAAGAAACAGAGCCTCGCTGTGTGGTCTCCCTGGACTTCCCAGCAGATTTTCATTTGCCTACCAAGTTAGTTTTCCCCTGCTATTTCTAAGATTGTTCGTCTGTTGTCTGTGTTTAAAGTTGTTGACCAGAAAGCAAGTATTGCCATGATGTGAATTCCTGTGAAAGCATTGAGGTAGAAGTACTAGTTAAAGGTTCTGGCTGCTCTTGCATGCTGACAATTCTTTCCATATGGCTCCTCGTTTGGTGGAACAAGGGGCAGGAGGATAATGATATACTTGTCCAAGTCAAGTTTCTTTTAGACTGTAGCTAGGAGGGCCAACTTGAAGGACTGGTACTGTTATCAGAAAATGAATAAGCAGAAATGCATTTTATAAAGTAGCCATCCTTTTAGCAGATAGTAAATTAAAATGTTGTATAATCCACTGGAGTTCAATACTGGGTCATTTTCTTCAAGGAAGAGAGAAGTATTAATTAGTCTGTTGCTCCGAGGCTTCATTATATATGCTTCATTCCCTTTGCTGTTGTAACAAACAGTTCCTGGACACTTGGGCACCAACTGATTAACTCGCACGCTCTCTCTTGGTTGTTCTCCTGACAGACACTGGTAAATTGGAGAGATTTTGGTTCTGGGTTAGGAAGAGCAGGAAAGGAAGCCAGGATCTTTTTCTAATGTGAGAGAGAAGATGCATGTGCCACCATGGTAGACCAAAGTGAGACATCTCTCCTGAATTGTCTGCCTCACTGATGAGCTTCCTTCAGTCCCAAAAGCAAGTACTGGGAGCTTACTGAATTAAATTTGAAATCAAATAACATTGGATCTTCTGGGCAGGGGACTTGTTTTTTAGAGGAATAGTTTACCTTTGAAACTGAAACACTAGGTAAGATTGAATTGGATAAAATACACCATATGTAGAATACTTGAGACAGGTGGTTGGTAAGATTTTTTTTTTTAATTAAAAGTTTTTTTTTAACATACCAACCACAGTTATCCTTCCCTCCCCTCCTCCTGCTATCCCCCCTGCTTCTCCCCCACCCCAGTCCATTCCTCAGACAGGATAAGGCCTTCTGTGAGTCAACAAAGTCTGGCACTCAAGTTGAGGCAGGACTAAGCCCCTCCCCACTATATCAAAGCTGGGTAGCGTACCCCTCTATAGGGAATGGGCTCCAAAAAGCCAGTTCATGCACTAGGGATAAATCCTGGTCCCACTGCCAGAGGTGCCACAAACTGCAAGAGTCACACAACTGTCATCCACATTCAGAGGGCCTAATTGGGTCCCCAGCAGGTTCCCCAGGTGTCAGCCCAGAGTCAGTGAGCTCCCAGTAAGTAGCTCAGGTCAACTGTCTCTGTGGGTTTCCTGTCACGATCTTGACCCCTTTACTCATAAAATCACTTCTCCCTCTCTTTGACTCGACTGGGAGCTGTGGATCTCTGCATCTGCTTCCATCCATTGCTGGCTGAAGGACGTATAACAATTAGGATAATCATCAATTTAATTATAGGGGAAGACCAGTTTAGACAGCTTCTTCACTAGTGCTTGGAGTCTTAGCTAGGGTCATCCTTGCGGTTCCCTAGCACCAGGGTTCTCCCTAACCCCAAAATAGCTACCTTTGTCAAGGTATCTATCTTATTAGATATAAAGCAAAGGATCGAAGGAGAACCAGGTTACAAACTACAACCCTAGAGAAGCTAAGTAACAAGGACCTTAAGAGAGACATCCATGGATCCCCTGGGAAGGGGAATAGATAAGATCTCCTGAGAAAATTGAAAGCATGGGCCAGGGGTAAGGGGAGGTGATGAGAGCATGAAGGAAGGGATGGTAGAGCTGGGGGAGGGACAGAGAAGGAGAACAAAGATTCCAAGTAATTACTAAAAATGGGCATTTTTAGGGTTTTTATTTTCACACAAGAGTGGTGCTTTACTATCCCCAAATTTATTCTGTTTTCTTAAAAGTGATTGACTTCTTCAAAAGTATTTTCAGCCCTACCTAAATAAATAGAATACCATTTAACTTATATTTTAAAATGCTTTCAGTCTTAGAATCATTTTCAAAACTGATAGAAATGTCACTATCATAGTCTCCTTCAGGACTAAAATCTTAAGCAGAATGCAATGACTGTGTGTCAAGAAATTAGCATTGATGAACACTGACAAGTAAACAACCTACAGACTGAACTCAGATTTTTTTTTTATCTGTGTTGCATTGTTGTCTTCCCAGAATCCCATTCAGGATTGTCCACTGCATTTTGCTGTTATTTCTTGCTAGTTTCCTGAAATCCATAGCCATTCTTTATCTAATTTTAACCTTTATGACCTTGACATTTTTGATTAGTATAGATCAGCTATTTTTACACGTCTCCCACTTTGGGTTTATCTGCTGTTTACTCATAATTGGACTGAGGTTATGAATTTTTGCAGGAATTTCACAGAAATGATGTTGTGCCCTTCTCTGTGTATCACATAATAGGGGTTAGGATGTCAACATGTGTCATTGCTGGTGCTACTGACCAGGGCCATTTGGTTATCTGATTTCTGCTTCAATTTACAGTTACTATTTTGAAACTTACTGCTGGAAAATATTTTGGGAGAAATGTTTTGAGATTATGCTAATCATATTTGTCCTCAACATTTCACCCAACAAACATTGTCTACAACATTGGATCTTGACTCAGTAATTATTACTATAGAACTTAATGATTTTTTAATTTTTTTATCAATGTTTATTAGTTGCAATTACTCATTAGGGAAGAATGATTATTCTATTTGTCTAGATAAATTCTTTGTGTTCTTGGGCATGTTCACTTTGGGATTTATTTGTTTCTATGGCATATTAGTTACTTTTCTCTTGCTTTGATAAATTGTCCTGAAAAACTTGTGGAGAAGGGGTTTATTGTAATGTACAATTCTGAAGTGGATACAGTTCACCATGGCAAGGAAGTAAGCAACCTATCCCATTTCATCCCCACCTACGAAACAGAAGAAGGAGATCATGTGGAACCTGGCTACAAAACCTTAAAAGTTTTCCCACTGTGGTGGACTTATTTCCTCTAGCAGAATTCTACTACAGAGTTTCCAGCCTCCAAAAATGGTACCACTGGGTGAGGAGCAGATCCTCAAACACAAGCCAATGGGGAACATTTCATGTTTAAACCACTGCATATGGTGATTGTCTCATCTTGTTTAAGTTGCTTCTTCAATTATTCTAGAATTGACCATTGAGTACTTCATCAGATCATTGTTTCTGTTCTTTGGTAAATGGCACATTTGTCTTTTGAGAACTTTCTTTCCGGACTGCTTCATACTATATATAGATTTGTTTGTACTTTATCCATTCAGTCTTAATATTGACTAACTTTCCACATTTCATTGTTTCAAGGATGGTGTTCAGGATCCCGTATATTTAAAGCCACTGGAACATCAGGGGTAATTATTGGCATTCTTTATTTGTAATGCAAGTCTCTAGTAGTGAAAAATCTAGTTTTGATTTTATGCAGTATATTTGTTTGATTAATTGTAATCTGCATATAAAATGGGTCTGGAATTATTAAATCATACCATGATGAGAAACATATTTACTATTTAAATTTTAGAACTTATGGAATTATTTTTAATTGTAGTATAATAATATCCAATAAAGTTAATACTTTCAGTAGTTATTTGTTCATTCTATTTTTTTCTCAGTGGGACTTTCATCATTTGTAATAATTGTTAATCTTTGCAATATGTGTTCTTCATCAAACTTTTAGTTGTCAAAAGATAATTCAAAGGTGTAAGGAGATTATTCACTATATTATTGGATTTGAAAGCCAAAGCTTCACAAATTATATACCATAGAAGTGGTATTCCACTCTTTTTCTTGATACCTCAAACACTTCCTTCTTTCTTTTTATCCTAATTCCCCTCATACAAAAAATATATTTGGTTTCTAGAGAATTCTTACAATGTTTCCTTTTTAAAAATAGTCACTGCAAGCACAAACACTCCTTTCTTATACAAAGAGTATCAAACTGTGAACATCTTATTTGATATTGTGACCTTGAATTTATCATTCTGTCCAGGTACATCTTCTTAATCTAGTTTGTAGCTACCATTTTACATAGGAAGAACAATACATTCTTTATGACCCACTTTCTATAGAATAAAGTAATGAATGCCCTTAGAATAAAGAAATATAATTATCATAGCAAGGAGTATAAAGCTGTAAAAATATCTTAAACTATGAAAACTTGTAAGTCAGACTGCTACAGGGAGGCAAGACAAAACAGGAAATTCTAATGAATTGCTAACTTAATATTCTTTGGAATATTTCTTTGCCATGTCTTTGATTTTTTGAAAACACCTAAGCATGGTGGTTAATTGTAGTTTCTGCTGTTAGTGTTTGGGACATCAAAATATTATTTTTAAAAAGTTTGCTAGGAGTATATATTTGAACAAGTTCTTTATCATCTGCATGCCTTCTATCTGCAAAAATATCTTTCATATCTTTTTTTAATTTATGTAAAACTGAGGGAAACAAATCATCTTTCTCCAATGATTAAAGGTCATCCACAGGATACATTTAGGGTATTATGTGCATAATAAGCTAAAACATGGATTTGAAAATCATTCTTGTATTGAAAACTGCTCTTAAATATTGTATTGATTTCTATTCTAAGGTTTTATGTTTTTATTTACACAAAATTGACAATACTTAGTACTTAAAACTATCAATTTGAGAAAGAGAACTAGACAGAAAAAGACAAACAGATAGAAACCAAGAAAATAAACATTATTCCTAATTTTAGTAACCAGGTGAAGTCATTGCTACTACATAGTGATACAAGTGATTAAAAATTTCTCTAGATTGGTGGTTCTCAACCTATGGTTTGCAACCCTTTTGAGGTTGGAATTACCCTTTCACAGGGGGTCACATATCAAATGTCCTGTATATCAGATATTTACATTATGATTCATTACAGTAGCACAATTACAGTTATAAGTAGCAATGAAATAATTTTATGATTGGGGATTACCACAACATAGGGAATTGTATTAAAGGGTTGTAGAATTAAGAAGATTGAGAAATGTTGCTTTAGATAATTTATGATGTTTATATGTAACATGTATATATTTTAACAAGAGATGTGTAAGTTAATTAGATTATTGTTGTATCCATACAAATGCCTTACTCATTTAAAAATAGTGTTGTGGGCATCTACAGTATGGCTAAATCAGTCTGAATTCTCATCAATCTAATGTGAGCTAAAGTTAAACAGACACCAAAACTAGACAAAAAATATCAGTCAACCTGATATCTGAGTGCTATGGTCCTTTATTTTATCAGTTATCTATTTTTCTATAAATGCAGCACTTCCCAGGACTTGCCTAGAAAAGACAGAGTTAAATCCAAAAAGTCAATCTTTACTTTTAGAACTTTCATTTGTGGTGTTCATTTTAGTGGTATTGCAAAGTGAAGGAATTAACCTAGACTTCAAATCCACATCTTTGATCAAAGATGATCTCCAGAAGCCTGCAGACATCCTCAGAGGCTGTAGTTCTAAAGGAGGTATTTTCCACCACGACTATAGATTTTCAAAATTATAAGTAAAGTTTTATAGTTTTAAAGAAGATTAATTAGGTAAAAGTCTCCCAAAGGTCTTCTTTTCTCATTTCTTTCTTCCCACCATTTCTCTTTGCTATAGCTCCATGGTGCAAGAAGTATTAGCTGCTGTTTTTACACTGCCAACATTTTAGATAGTGTTAAAACATAAAATTTTTCTAGAATTGCTAACTTTATTCTCAATTGCAACTAATGAATGAATGGTAAATCAACTAAGTTATGATAAAGGAGGCATCTTTAATCCTAACGTTTATGCAGAAAGCCATCACCTAGCTAAGCATGCTGTCTTTTCTATGTGAAATATAATTTTGTCATATGTTGCACTGTTATAGACTGTGAATATTTTAAAAGAGGGTCTTCTTGGATGGAAAAGAAGAAAAACAATTTAAAAAGATTCTTAGTTACTCAATAGTCTATCTGTCAATAGTCTATCTAATCCCCGCCCCCTTTTGTTCTGCATTGAATCTGTAGATATAGCATAGCAATGACATACAGCTCTGGAGCAGGGATGAGGCATCTTAAATGTAATATTTCTATTTGAGATCTTTTGAAGGAAAACTGGGGCTTGAGATATTGAGGCTAATGCTTCTAGGATCATAGGACTACCTTTCACGTTTTAGACTCCTTTGGAATGTGCAAGATGTTTGACTGCACGATATTAACTGTTAAAAATCATACCTATACATTACGATATGCCTGCTCTCTGCTAGAATTTGTGCAAATATCTCTCGTAAATTATGCTCTTGACACTAGGCAGATGCCATCATTATCTTCATTTTATAGTGAGGATATGGAGTCCTAAAAAGCAATGTCCCCTTCATGCCACTATTATTTTGCTTTTCTCTTTTTGTTTAATTTCTATTAGTTATTTGAGAATTTCTTACAATGTATTTTAATTATATCCAATTAAATCCTACCATCCCATCCCTCTTCTCTACCCACTGAGAACTTTGTGCCTTTTTAAACTCATAAAGTCAAGTTTATGCTGTTCATACACTCCCGGTTGTGTGGTTACCCACTGAAGTATAATTACCTAGTAGTGGCCACATCCTTACAGAAAACTGACTCCCGTATCCCAGCAGTTATCAACTGTCAATAGGGCCTCAGCTAGGGGTAGGATTTGATGTCTTCCCTCTTCATACTAGGAATATTGTCTGGCCTGAGCTTGTGCAAGTTTGAGTATGTTGTCATAACTGCCATGAGCTCACCTGTGCAACTGCCCTGCTGTGTCACCCACTGCCTCTGCCTCTGAAAGTCTTTTCTCTCCCTTTTCCACAATGATCCCTGAACCTTGGGAGAAGAGGGTGTGCTACAGATATCCCATTTAGTGCTGTTCATTCTGAAGTTTAGCACGCAGCTATTATATTTATCAACCATGTGCTGAGATTTAAGCTAGGCCTAGGGTGTTCTTATTACTTTCATTGTTATCTGTTGAGACTTGGGAGTCTCTTGTATCCTCCAAATATCCTGCTTGCTTTAGAATCAGCATAGCCTTTACACACCAAGCCCTACACAGCAGCAATGGGCTCTAGTTGTAGCTTGAGCCCTCTAAGACTACTGATTATCTCTCACACATTCCACATGGGCTTGGGTCCTAGCTATTAAATGAATCTTAGAGGCTGCTGGGAACGAAATCTAGCAGAGACTGGTGGGAAGAGCTGCACAGATGGAGTTGCCTCCTACAGATCCCATTTCTTTTCTAACCACATTTCCTTTCTGAATTATTAACTGAGTTTTCTTGTCTTATCTTTAAAAGTGTGTTCATAATTGAAAGCAAGGGTAACTATGTTCCTGCTCTGTGATGTTCAGGCAAAAGTCAAAACTCCTTCATGATATGTGTCCTTGTCCATGTCCTTTTTTCTATTATCTCCTGTCATGTGCAACATGCATGTGAGGTTCAAGTTTATCCATCTGTTCATTCATAATCTCCTGTGTGTGTGTGTGTATAAATTCTAAACACACTGAACTCTAGTGTTAGGTTTTCTGTCTTTCCACCATGTCCTGCCCCTCTTTCATATATTTCATTTGTCAGAAGGCAGATCTTCTTCTGTTCAGGGAAGCTTTCTCTGTGCCTTAGAGGAAGGAGGTATTCCTTTTTCTGGGCTCTCAAAGCATCCCAGACATTGCCGAAACTTGCTTCACAGAGTTTGACACTTGCTCATTCATTGTTCACTCAACCAGGCCATGAGCTCTGGGAAAGTGCTGTACATTTCACAAATTTTCTTGAATGTATTAATAGGCAGACCAGGAATCAGAGTAGGTAAAAGTATAACTTACCATGCTAACATGAAGTATGATTAGTGACTTACAGGATCTTCAGGGGCCTTAATTTTTTCATCCCTGAGATGAAAATCTTGACTGTATTCTCTCGTGTCTGATACTCGTAAGACATTTAGCCAGTTAAACATATAAAGAATTAAGGAATTGCTTTTGGCAACTCTTTTTCAGCTTTCTCTTTTTGTTAAAATCATCATTTCAGTGTGAGTCTTTTAAATGAGTGATTTGGGCTGAGAGGAAGGATATCAACATCTCTGGAGACTGGAGTGCAATGGAAAGGTTGCTTTTATAATAGGTAGCCCTAGGGGTTTCTTTCAGGGTCACAGCTTGTTGGAGTGTCAGATCAGGAGGGACCAAAGAGATTAGTCATAGAGCTTCTTTATTAAAAATAGAGGATCTGGAAAGTTTAAGTAACACCTTCAAAGTCATAGAACTAGGCTGTCACATACTGCATTTTCTGATCAGGCAGTGTAGCACACACCCATAACTCTAACATAAGAAGGATAAGGCACCTGGACCACCAGTTCAGACAGTACCTCTCCAGGACCAGGGCCAATCCCGAAAGTGTGATCTCAGACTCTCCCTAGCAGACAGGACTAAGGCCTACCTGGGAGGGGATCCACCAGCCACAGCTCAAAGAGGGGACCTTGAACAGCCAGGCTCCAATTCCAGGGCAAACTGTGTCATCAGAGAAGGACTGAGGCCTTGAAATTCAGAACTCTATGCAGAGCAGAGTCAGATCAAGCAGACCCCTTGTTCAGATGAGACAGGAGACACACAGCCCTTTTGCCACAACTGACTAGAAGCTGCCTAATCATTAACTACTGAAGCCATGGGCAGATGCCAGTGCAAAAATATATATATAACAATATAAAGAGCAACAAGGCAATGCCAGAAGAAACTGGTGGTTCTACACCTACAAGACCTGAACAGAGCAATGAAGAGGAAACAGAAGGAAACAACACCAAAAACAACTTTATGAAGATTATTGAAGCCTTCAAAGAAGATATAAAAAATTCCCTTAAAGAAATAGAAGAAATACAAACAAAAAATTGGAGGAGATGAACAAATCCTTGAAAGAAAACCAAGAAAAGGCAAACCAAAAAATGAAAGAAACATTCCAGGAACTAAAAAACTGAAATAGAAGCAATAAAATAGGCATAGAACGAGGCAGAGATGGAAATAGAAAATCTGAGGAAAAGAGCTGGAACTATAGATACAAGCATAACCAACAGAATCCAAGAGATGGAAGAGAAAAACTCTGGAGTGGAAATAGATACATCAGTCAATGTAAATACTAAAACCAAAAAAGCCATAACACAAAATGTTCATGAAATCTGGGACACCATGAATAGACCTAACCTGAGAATAATAGGAATAGAAGAAGAAGAATACCAGCTCAAAGGCACAGATAATGTATTGAATAAAATCATAGAAGAAAGCTTTCCTAACTTGAGGAAGGAAATGCCTATAAAGATACTACAGATTCAATGCACTTCCCATCAGAATCCCAACACAATATTTTACAGACCTTGAAAGAACAATACTCAATTTCATTTGCAATAACCAGGATTGCCAAAACAATCTTACTCAACAAAAGAACCTCAGGAGGCATCACCATCCCCAACTTCAAGTTATACTGTAGAGCTACAGTAATAAAAACAGCCTGGTACAGGCATAAAAACAGACTTGTGGATCAATGGAATCAAATTGAGGATCCAGGCATTAACCCAAAAATCTATGAACACCTGATATTTGACAAAGAGGCCCAAAATATTCAATGGAAAAAAGATAGTATATTTAACAAATGGTGTTGGCATAGCTGGATGGTAGTGTGTAGAAAAATGCAAATATATCCAAGCCTGTCACCCTGAAAAAAACTCAAATCCAAGTAATCAAAGACTTCAACATAAACCCAGACACTCTAAACTTGATAGAAAAGAAAATGGGAAATACCCTTCAACACATTGGCACAGGTGACCATTTCCTAAATATAATACCTGTATCACAGATACTAAGAACAACAATCAATAAATGGGACCTTCTGAAACTTAAAAGCTTCTGTAAAGCCAAGGACACTGTCAATAGAACTAAACGACAGCCTACAGAACAAGAAAAGATTTTACCAACCCTACAAGTGATAGAGGACTGATCTCTAAAATATATAGAGAACTCAAGAAACTAGAGCCCCAAACCTTGAATAACCCAATCAAAAAATGGAGTTCAGAACTAAAAAGGGAATCTCAGCAGAAGAATTTCAAATGGCTGAAAGGCACCTGAAAAAGTACTCAACTTTTTTAGCCATCAGAGAAATGCAAATCAAAACAACTTTGAGATACCACCTTACACCTGTCAGATTGGCTAAGATAAAAGACACAGATGACAGCCTATGCGGGAGAGGTTTCAGAACAAGGGGAATACTTCTCCATTGTTGGTGGGAATGTAGGCTTGTTCAGCAACTCTGGAGTGCAGTATGGTGGTTTCTCAGAATACTGGGAATCAATCTCCCCAAGGATCCAGCAATACCACTTCTGGGTGTATACCCTAAAGACGCACATAATCACTCCAAAGGCATTAGCTCAACTATGTTCATAACAGCACTATTCATAATAGCAAGAAGCTGGAAACAGCCTAGATGCCCCTCAGCTGAAGAATGGATTAACAAACTGTGGTACGTCTACAGAATGGAGTCTTACTCAGCAGTAAGGAAAAATGATATCCTAAAATTTGCAGGCAAATGGATGGATTTGGAGAATATCCTCCTGAGTGAGGTATCACAAACCCAGAAAGATAAGCGGGGGATGCACTCACTCATTAGTGGACTCTAAACAAAAAAGCAAAGAGCAAAGCATGTCCAAGCTACAAACACAAACCACAACCACTGAACAGCTAGGGATTTGAAACACCTTGGACTGGCATCTTGGATCCCACTCCCTCTAGAGGAACACCTAACTCAATCTTGATGAATCTTGATGTTGGGGTGAGAAAACTGGATCTGCCAGGAGTGGATACTGAACTAAGCCATAATGGGACGTTGGGACCTCCTGCCCTTGCTGGGGAGGAGATGGGGAGATGTGGAAAAGAGAGAGTCACTGGAAGGGGTGGAAGGGGGAAGGGACCTTGAACAAGGATATACAGGAATAGAAAATGTGACTTTATTCACAATAAGTAAATAAATAGAAGGCTAAGGCAGAGAGTTCAAGGCCATCCCAGAGTAAGTAGTGAGATTCTGCAAAATAAAGTAAAATATAAACAAACAAACACACCCAAACAAGAAATCTCCACAAACTTGGAAAAAATTTACCTATATTCTTGGATTATTTTTATTCTGCCTCCTTAAGCACAAAATCTCTGTAATCAAATCAGTATTTTGAATAATATTGTCTGCTGAGATGTGTGGGGAATAGAAGTACTGATATAATTCTCTGAGCTTCTGTGTCACAGTTGGTTCAGCTTAGTAAACTCGATCTTCTCATTTTGTCTGCTAATTCATATCAGCCTGCTCTCCATCACAAGCATGCAAGCAATTTGTCCTTCATTTGTTGCTACTTTTTTGTTCTGTTTATCAGAGAATCGAAGAAGAAAAGGTTAAACAGAACATTGATGAACTTTACCAAGGGTAGTTGCAATGATGTATGCTAAGAGATTAAAAAGAAGTTACACCCAAGGAGCCTCAGTTAATGGAGAGTCAAGTTTTATGTAAGATAAAATAAAGGTACATTAGATAAGAAGATGGACATTATCTGGGCAAGCTATTGAAAGATCTGATGCAAACCCATGACAATATCAACTTGGAGTTGCTGCATGTTCTGTTTGTCTATGAGTGATAGCGGATAAACCTTGGTCCAGTCTCAAAATGTTCATATATGAATAACACAATTATTTTTCAGTTGCTGTGATAAAACACTCAGATAAAAAGTAACTTAGAGAGGAATGGGTTTATTTGGCTTACCATGGAAGAAGGCTATATATTGGCTTGCCCGCAAGCTCATAGTTAGCTATCTTATATAGGTTCTTTCCCAACTATCATAAAGACCTAGTGCTTTATTTTTTATTTTGTTTTTGCTTATGCCAATACTTTAGATTAGACCAGGAAATCCTTTCATCAAATAATTTCTGGTTTCTTTTATAAATATCTTTTTAATTCTCTGAGAATTTCACACAATATATTTGAACATATTTACCCTCTCAACTTCTCCTGTTACCATTCTCTCAATTTTCTCATCCATTCCCATCTAATTTTGATATTTTTCCATTTTCCTACAAAGTCCCATTTGTCTTTCCCAGGTAGTTTTGGGGTGCAGTCAGCTTATCAGAGGCCACACCATTAAAGGAAAATAGTCTCCTTTCTCAGTACCTATAAAATACCAATATCTCATCAATCAGTAGTGGGATTATATTCGCCCACCCCATGCTGAAATTTTTGTCTCACTAGAGCCTATAAGGTCTTGTGCATGCTAACACAATTGCCGAGTTCATATGTGTTGTGTCTGAAAAATACTATTTCCTTGATGTTATCAACTGTTTCTGGCTCTTAGAATCTTCCCAACCTTTTTCTTCAAAAGTCAATGAGCTTTGAAGAGAGAGTTGTGATGTGACTGTCCCATCCAGAGCTGAGTACTCCACAGTTTGTCTGTTCTATATGTTGACCAGTTATGGGTCACTGTTGATCATGATCTACTGCAAACAGAAAATGCTCAAATAAGGGTTGAAAGATGCATTAATATTTGAATTAATAATAATTTATTACTATGTTCATTTAGGATAATAATAGTCTGTGTTATGGCTTTTATAATTGCTGTGATAGAATATCTGGCAAAAAGCACTTAAGGGAGTAAGGTTTTCATTTGGTTTATAGTTGCAGTAGCATTTCATGTCAGGGAAGGTAAAAAAGCTCTTGAGGTCCAGCCCTAAAGTCTTTCCCTCAGGATCCCAGGAAGTCTCTACTACCAGTTTGGAAATCTACTTATCAGAGAGTATAGAAATGAATCTGTTCACACCAGGATTCCTTTATGCATGTCTCTTTATTCTTCCAAGTCCTGCTCTCTCTGCTGCTCTGTTCTTGTTAGACCCTTTATTCCACCCCCATGTTGTAAGGTTTTCAGTTTTTATGCACACAAACACACACACACACACACACACACACACACACACACACACAGAGAGAGAGAGAGAGAGAGAGAGAGAGAGAGAGAGAGAGAGAGAGAGAGAGAGAGAGAGAATGGAGCAGACATTAAGCTGTGGGAGCCAAGGTTACTGACCATGTGACTGTTCCATGGAGTGAGGTAAGGGGAAGCTACCCAGCACAAGGGGGAAATTGTGCCCAGTAAATAATCAAAGCTCTCCTATACCATGGGGATAGATCCTAATATTGTAATCAGTGGGAGAAATCTCATTGCTTCATATAAGGGATCTATAGCAGAAATTAGCCAAATCGTTCAAAGAGGCAATAATGCCAAGTTATCTTATGTCCAGACTTTAAATCTTCCATCAGAGCCCTTGGCTTTTGTGATGAGTAAATTTTTCATTGTATGTTCTGTAGCCTGTAGCTGGAAGGGATGCTGGAGATACTTCTTTACTGATGGTGGGATCTTGCTGCATATCTTATTTATATCTTACATGTCTTAGAGAGAGCTAGATAAAATTCAGGCCTGGTCTTGTCTTTATCTCAAATACTTCCTCCACCCCTAGATCTACACCCACCAACTAAGATTTATGTTCAGAAGCTTCCACTAGCAGCAGCAGCCTCAGGACCAAGTGTTTGAACACTTGAGCCTGTGGGTGACATCTCAAACTCATAGCATAAAATCCTGTCTCCTTGTCACATGGAAATTTGTGACATCTTCCTTTAACTAGTTATTGACAATTTGTTTCCAGAAGATTTACCTACATTTTACCAATTATATAGAATTTATTCTTATTTTAACTTATAATGATTATGAAACCTTAAAAAATTTAAAACCTGATGTGTATGAAATAATACACTAGGCATTTTTCATTTTGTAATTGTTATTGAAGCTAAGAAATTTCTCACACATTTTAGACTTTATTTATTTATTTACATTTGCTCATATTTTTCTATCAGATTGTTTGTTTTTCTCAAATTAAGTTTTATAATTTTGTTACATATTTGGTAATAACTTCCCCTCTGAGGTCATAGCTAGAGTCACAGTTTTAGAGGCTCCTATTCTTGCCATATTTCTTCAGAATTCTGCACACAACTCCAGCTTACACTCTTAACTTTTGCTTCTCTATTATGGTCTCTGACTATGGTCTGTCTTTCATTTAAATTTAAATTGCTTTGACATATTTATTTTAGTTATTTTTTGATTGTTTAGTGGTGCAAGCTATGTTTGTGTCAGCCAGCTCTCATATTGCTGGGAGCTCTGGCAAGTATGAGCACACACATTCTTAATTCTGATGAATCCTGCTGCTATCTGGGGTTCTGGTATAAGGTTTTTCACTCTTTTTTTCATGCTAATAGATTTCTTTCCAGGAAAGGAATTAGCTAAGCTATCAGCAAGATATAGTAATACATATTATTATATATATACATTTTAGCTCAGACATTTTATAATTAAACTTTTATAAAACTCATGGATGAAATGACTTTTTTAGAAACACTAATATTCGAAATTTGTCTTAGATAAGTGAAATATTCCTTGCTAACTATTAAACAAATGTCTAAAGTGATCCACATACAAATGTAAATATGTCTACTTATTTATTACTTATTTAGTTCATGACCAATCCACACCTATTTACAGCATTTGTTCTGTGAACATGATTTTATTGGCCTATTTTTAACTGCCTCACCACCTGGTACACTTAGAAACTCAAAGGAGAGAAGAAAGCTAGTGATCAATTCTCATCTTCAATTTTCTCATGTTTCCTACACATCTGAGTCAAATGGAAGTTTGAGGCAATAAGGATGTGTCTAAAATCCCTGCAAAGTTCCAAGCATGAACCAACTTCTATAAAAGTGATCTGTAAGCCTTTACCAGCTTTGCATTTCTGTGTATAACAAGGATCTGAAATTTCAGTGTCTTTTATTTCTTTGTTTCCTGTAAGTGCCCACCACACTTATATCTTTATTGTTATTATGACTGTGTCTGTCTGTTTATGGCTACAAAACCCTGAACAATGGTTCATCATCCTGAACCATTGTGATTCTAGATTCTTAAAATCTTAGGTGGTGCTGACCAACTAATTTCTGTTTTGTTTTTTTTTTCAAAACTTAGTTGCCTGAACTCAGCAGACTTAAGAGGTTGGTAACGTAAGAAACTCTAGACATTTACTATATAGACTGCGATCCAAGGACCCAGTGTATTTGCGTCATTTTGGAGTTCAGTATAAATGAAACATCAATAGAGGAGATAACTGAATGAATAAAGTGCCTATGACACAAGTACCAGGGCCTGAGTTTGGATTAGCTATGTAAAAGTATGGGCTTATAAAGGTCTGTTAATAGCATCAGCATCCATCCACAGACCATTTTGGCTAGACGGCCAGATTTAGAGAATAAAATAATACAGTCAGTAGTGATAGAGGAAGCTTTCAGATATTGGCTATGCCCTTCACATATTTGTGCAATAAATGTATGTACATATGGGCATACTTTCACACAAACAGATACTTATACCCTCTGCCATTTAGAAATGTAGAATTATAGGTCCCTGTCAAGACCTACTATCATAATTCTAAGAATACTTTAATATCATGTATTTTAAGAAGAATAAATTACTACTGCTATCTACACACATTGTTCTATTTTACAGAATCTCAATTTAGTTTTAGATATTAGAATAAATTAGGGTTCTATTCATTTTTAAATATATACCCCATAAAATAATGAGAGCAGTTTTATTTACTCACCACAGATGAATGTACCCTGTGTTTATGGACCAGGGCTCACAAGTCAGAGTTGTAGAAGAAAATGTGAATGTCACTTAGATGTGTCTGAGAGAAAATCATAGGCAAGATACAATGGGCCTTGAATATATGGTGCCTGCTTCTGGCCCCAGCTGTTGCTGAATTTCACACATTTGTTTCATCTTCTCAATTCTGATTGTGTTCAGGACTTGAAACAGCACATTCATACATTCATATCCTTCTCATGGCCTGATCATACCACCACACACTGGGTTAGCTATCACATGAGCCCTGGCATTTGGGTTATTGTCATGGAACAGAGCAAATGTCCACCCATGACAGGTTCAGGACCTTGGCCTTATTAGTCCTGACCTCCAAACTGAGCTTGTTACTGTGATGCTCATAGTTAGGTAATGAGTGCTTAAGCGCCCACTGCTTCCAATTATAATGAATTATTGGCAATATGGTCTCAGCCCTCAAGCAACTTTTTGCCTTCTGAAATGGAGAAATGATCTAAGGAAATGAGAACAAAAGGCATACAGAATGAGGAGAAAATGCAACATATAGGCTGTCTTGGGCCACATGCTGACAACTTCATTGCTGGATGTGCTGGAATTTTAAAAATAGACACATTCTTAACATAGTGATGGTGGCCTTCCATGCTGTCACTTTTTTGTGAATAGGGATGTTTCGGGATATGTTTGCCCTGATAATCAAATGATTTAGAACACAGTTTTCTGGCACTAAACTCTTAGAAGGTCCTCAGCATACCCTTCCTTAGGGTCACTACTTGGAAAACAACTCATGAGGTTAATAGTCTCTATTGAGTTTTCTCTAAACCTTACTGTATCCAAGATGCAGTATTGTAGAAAAATATGCTGAAATACATTTCAGATCTACTCTTTACTTTTAAAAATATTAACTTATTTAGAATTTAGTTCTTTATGTATATAATAAGGATTCTACATTAAACTATACTTCAGATATTAAACTTCATTGATTTTAATGAGAGGGGAAATTTGTTCATATTATATACTTGGAAGAAAATATTCCCACCATATTTGATGGAAAAGTGGACAGATTTTCTTCTGCTAGACTCTTATTTGAAGAAATGCTTTTTAGCTAAATTTGATTTTTTATTTCCAACATTGCTTGTTTGTAGCATTATCAAACTTTTGAGGTTATAATTTCATCAACTTGTTGCAAATAATTTTTCTTGGTAGTTTTTTTTTACTTAGATAAATAAATATATGAATTTACCATGCTAGTGGTACATTTTCAAAAACATTATAATTTATTATAGTCCTAAAGAGGGCTTTTATTTGCTTTCTTTGATTGTAGCAAGGTTTCATTTTTAAAAGTGAAAAATTAGGGTTTGTTCCAACTTGGGCTGAAGAACTCTTTGGAATGTACAGTGTGCCTAGGGTATCCTATGCCCATGGTAAGACTGGTCCTGCTTCACCATAGATAGAAAGGGAAATCAGAAGATGGTGTGAAGCATTTTGACATGCAGCTAAAAATCACTACCATAGGATATTTTTAACATGTTCCATACTGTGCAGAGAAAGGCTCAGAGGAGCATGAAGCAAGTGAGCATGATTTGGGTAAAAAAGAAGATTTTGAACATAGATCACAATCCTGTATAAATGCTGCATTGAAGATGAATATAAACATGTAAACCTCAGAGCCCAATTTTCATATTTTTGTCTCAAGGTGATGCAAACAACTAGCCTCAAGACTGGCTAAACAAAGAAATAATAGTGTATAAATTCCCTCCTTCGACAATGCCATCTACAGGAATGACACAGAGGGCACAGCTCTGGGTTGATCACTCCCTGGGACAGCCATTCAAGCAGTAAGCAGTTGAACAGACAAAATACATCTTCAAAGGAAGAGAAAGAACATACATGCACACACATGCACTCAAACACACACACACACACACACATGTACCCACTAAGACAGACAGAGAAAACAGCCAAAATGTCTGAAGGTATGCTGTAGTCCAGCCAGGAGTCCTAGAATACTGGTGTGTAGGAAGTTATCTAGCAGAACATTTCAATTTTTCTTTAATTTTGTTTTTTTTTTGGTTACGGGAAATCAAGAACCTTTCTACTTAGTGGCAACACAGATAACTGATGTGATGTTAGTTCCAGCATTACCTGGCTATGTGACCAGGGTTTGAAAATCCTATAGCCTCCATGGAGAGGGGTGGCAATGTTGACATTCTTATCAAGTGCCCAGAGGTGCCTACTAGACACAGCCAATATGGCTGTAGGGTCTGAGGCACCAGAGATGCACTGTGCAGATGAACTGTGAAGCCACCCAGAAGGCAGTTCCACAGCTGAGAGAAATCAGCTTAGAAAATTGGGTCAGGCTCTGGTGGGGACTATAATCATAACTGTGAGGAGAAATACTGTAAATGTATTAGCCTCGCAAAACTGATCGTTTAAAAAATAACAGTGAAACAATACATTAAAAGCAGCAGTTCTAAACGTTGCTGGCCCTGTTCCAGGTGGGAAGAGCAGCTGGAATGAAGGTGGAGGAGAAAGGGTTATGTTTTAATTCAGAAATGAGAGGGTCTATTTTTCTCTTCAGTTTCCAGCATGATTTTGAGTTCTATGCTTCTTTCCATGTTATGTGTGGAAGATGTAACCGGATGTTGGGTTATCCAGTTACTAACTGCCCAACTCTGCTCCCTGAAGGCTAAGAAAGCATTTTGTTTGCAAACTTAATTTTAGTTTTGTGAAATTATTAGGCCTTGGAAGATGTTGGGTGACTAGCATTGCTGCCATTGTTATTTAGCCCAGCCTGGAGCAGTCATTTGGGTTCAGTATATGGTATTAATAAAGATCAGCATGGTGGATAGAATTTCATACAAGTCCTTCAGGTTCACTCAGAGGAAAAAAAATCCATGTTTTGTGAAGATATCCTATCCATAGACAACACATACTCAAAAAAAAATATGCCATGGTACTCTTGGAGAATGAGAAAACATGCTTGGTTGAGTAGTATGATATATCAGCATAATAAAGAAAATAGCATAAAGCATATACATGCTTTCCAGTATGTCTAAATCTGATGTAGGTACCATTGTCTGATGATACTATTTTATTGAACAATTACTATAACAAAGATAAAATTTCTGCCATCCATTATCTGAACACTTGCTAAAGTATCCAGGCATAGCAGTAAGCATTTTACAAGCATTATTATTATTATTATTATTATTATTATTATTATTGCAATGTACATTTTAGATATTATTGTTTCAACTTTATAGATGATAAAGCTTTATGTTAAAGCTAAAACCCTCCAAATATCCCCCCTTCATTATGGAATAATAGTTCTCAAATTGGGGTGCTTATTTATGTGGATTAGGCATGAGGAAATGGGAGCTAACCTTTCAAACCTCAATATCTCACTTTAAAACAACCCTGAACTGGAGTTTTAAAAATAGGTGTATTTATTGTTGTATGTTGGTTGTTTATTTTATGCTAAGGTTTTGATGTATGTGCTAAACAAATAAATTCCTAATTGAATTCTTTAAAGTTCAAGACAATAGCCATTCCATGGCTGATCACAGGAGAAGCTTTCTCCTTGAGGTCACTGTGCTGGTCTTCAAAGAGAGATCTTTTTGCAATCATGTAGTGGTTAATTTAGATGGTTTCAATAAAGTCTCATAAAGGACTGAGTATTGCTCAAGTGCTTTGTGCCTCATTTCACAGTAATGTCTGGATTGTAAGCACTTGAGGCTTAAAGAGCCTAGGCAAGTAGTTCAAGGTCAGATAGTTGAGAACTGGAGAGTTGGGATGAGTATACAGTTCCTCCTTCTACAGGATCAGGCCCCTTACAGTGGTCAACTGCCTCTCTATGATCAGGCTTCCTCTTCTGATGTTTAGATTAAATATTTTTTATTATATGTCTTTTCTTTCCTCAGCTGAATTATTTAAATCTTTTTCTTTACAGGTCTTCTTGAATAGAAGAAGTGACTTGCTATTACATTTATACAATTAAAATAGAAGAAAAAAAAAGCCTTTTCTTTACAATTCTTTTATAATTTCAGATACAGTTTTCAAACTGAAGGCGATTTCAGTTATTCCTACAGATTTTCTCAGCTGTGCTTTGATGAGGGCTAATAGGTTTTAATGCATTCATTTCAGGGTTCCTATACCTTTTAAAGCCAGTTTCTCTATCTCAATTTTAGCTCATATATATATATACATATATATATGTATGCATGTATTTATGCACAAATACTTGCATACACTAATTTGTACTTTATATTCAGATCACTTTGCTCTTCAGTTTTCCCCTGGATATGTGATAAATTAGGGCATACACTTAACTGTTATAGAAGCTAGGCACTGAAACGGTTATCTTCTCAACTATTTGGGAAAGCAGTTTAGGGAAGGCAAGAGGCTATGAGACCATCAGAGGCCCTCCTGCCTGCCCTTCATACTTTTTCTCTGTGCCCCATGGTACCCTCCCTATGTGTATGCTCAGTACTTAGTAGTGGCAGCTGCCATCACATCTGCATTTTAGCTCCTAGTAAGGGACCAAGGGGCTAAGATGAGACCAGGCGATATCTACAACCTTGTGGTCAAAGTCTGGTCATGTGGCTATGCCTATTCAGCTATAAGAGACTCTGGAAATACAGGATCTGGCTCAGGGCATTTGTAACTCTCTGGGAGTTGTTTACCTAAAGGGATAGGATGAAGATGAATGTTGAAGTTAATTAACAATTTCTGGCACAGTTGGGCCCTTCAGCATTAATATCCCTTCCCACCTGTCATTTCACATAGAGGGTATGTTCAACGGACACAGGCAAAAAGTTTTTCCTACTTACTTCCCATAGCTGAGAGTCCAAGATGTCTCATAGATGTCATCATTTTTCTACCAGTTTACACATGGTCCCAGTAACCCCTACATTATATATAATGATTCCTTACTCAGTGCAATACTCCTATTTGGAAACATCGAGGATAGAAAGCTCATAGAAGACACTCAGCAGGAACTGCTTGGCACTTTATGTTACATCATTTTGGCCACGTAGAACTTTCACTCTAGACTTGCCCACTGGCATTAGCTCCATTGTTCATTGCTCTCAATGATCCTTTATGTTTTCTAGTCACAAGTATGGTGGGAGCTGCAGCATGTGGCCCCTTTGCAAGCCATCTATTTTATTGCCTGCTTTTTGCTGTTGCAGGTTTGGGAACTTGGGACTGGGTGTAATGAGTGTGTACAGTAACTCTGTCAGCCAGGCTTCTACTTTCTTTGTGATGTAATTTCCTGTTTATTTGCTGCCAATAGGTTTCATATGAAACAAACCTTGGCTATCACTAAGACTGTAGATAAAAATGCTTGGTATATTTGCTTCAGTGCACACCCCACTGCAACTGGTGTTCCTCAGTTTATAGGCTTCTACTTTGAAATCTTTTGATGAAACAGTTTTGTGTAGGAGATCTATGCCTGTTCCAGCTGAGTATTTGTGGTTGGACTAGCTCCCCTTGGGTAACCTAAGAAAACTCTCCATAGCATAAAGAAGACTCTGCATAACAGCCTCCTATAACTCAGGGAGCAGAAGCAGAGGGTTTTTCAGCAATCACTTGGGAAGGGAACACATAGAAATCATATAGTGGTTCTGCATTCTGTGGGATCTGTGTTCTGAGCATCTATGACCTGGTCTCTTAACTACTGCAAAGATATATTTGGTTTTGTTATGGTGGTACCCCATTGTACAGTGCAGCTCTGTATTAGGATATAGGGCTGCTGAGGCTTAGAGATGATGTGCATTAAATGAGTGAGGCTTATTTTTCTCTTAATGGCCCCTGTTGAGTGATTACACAGCTAGGGGGTCAATGCTTCTGCTCTACAGCATCCCTTAGATAGCAGTCTCCTTTAGTTTGTCACTGTCTTGGTCCCCAGGACATCTTTCCACTGGCTCCCTCCATTGTGCCCACATTCTAGTTGGCAAGAGCTCCCAGAGTGGGAGAAGAGTTGGAGGGTAAGTGATACCTTTAGGAAAACACAAAAATGGGTTTACACACATCCCTCCAAACTGTCATTCAGTGGCCAAAATAAACTGTTAGTCACCAATCTAGATGACAGACTGGTAGAAGCAAGGAGGAAGCTCTGGTGAGCTTGTTCTGTGCCTGAATACAATTCAGATTATGGTGAAAGAATGAAGAGTGTGCACCAGAAGACCAGAGAGGCTCTACCATAATGCTGCTGCTGTAGAACAAGGTTAAAGCATGATTGGATTCCTGGCAGGTCTTTAGCGCTGTCCCCTTCATAAGGAGCCTATTTATCATGGGAAGACTTAAGAAAGAAAATGTCCTATTAGTCTAGCCTGCTACTTGTTCAGTATTCTCTCTCCCTCTCTGTCTCTGTCTCTCTCTGTCTCTTTCTCTCTCTCTCTCTCTGTATGTATGCATTCTTACAAGTACACTATGAATTTAATTTTAAGAAAAACTCTCATAAAACAAGTGACCAACTATTTTAAGTGTAAATATACATTTTTTTTAAGTTCCTTTCAGTCAACTCACATTGTAATTTCATCATAGAAAGTCCATCACTGCCTCTCTGGAAAGGTATTACTATCACTAATTTCAGACAGCATGATTTGGACACTATTTATCTTTTTCTTAATTTTGACCTTGTTGGCAGCCCTGAAAGGAATCCAACTTGAGAAGGATACATGTGAAAGCAACCATTGTATAAAATCCCAGTGAGTGAGGATGAGAAAGCAGTGTGCTAACAGCCAGCTCACACAGCCTAAATTTCTGTTTCCTTCAGAAACACTGAATCTATGAGCAGAACTGCATTTCAGGTTTAGCCTGGAGACTAAGGTTTTAGTTACACTAGCAAGAGTAGGAAGCCTCAAAGAGCTACTGCACCTGGAAGAGCAGATTGGGTTGAGAGAGGGAGTTTGAAATTATGCACATGTATTGTTTTCTGACATTGCACGTCCATCTGGATCACCAACAAGTGATTTTTTTCTTTGACCCTGCCTGCTTTGTTAGCAGCTCTCACATATGAATGTCAATAACGCTGAGTGCATGTGCCTTTGGCTCGCCATCCATTCCTGAAGGCAGCAGAGAGCTGAAGTCTGAGGCTCTGGCGTTGGTCCGATCCCAACCTTGACATTGTTGCTCTCCTGGCCATTTCCAGGAATATTTTGTCAGTTCTGTACTGCTTCCTGCTGTGGGGTGGAGGCTTGCTGGCTTTGTTGTGTTAGGATTTTCCTGGCATTACTGCAGCCTTGGCTTCCTGCTTGTGAGTGAGGCTACATCTCAGCCGGGTTGTGAGCCTGGCTTTCTGGCTCTTCTCTTCCTTCCCTTCTTCTGGATGAATGCTTACCAGTGAAATCTCTCTCTTCAGCCCAAATCACTAGGTGGCTTAAAGTAATCTACAAAAAACACCACACTGCTTTGTGTCTTCAAGTTTCACTTCCAAAATGGAATCTGAATCTTGTATTCTACAGTACAATTTAGCCATTTATTCAAATAAATAATTTTAATTAGCTTCAGTTAAAGCATTTGTCTCTATCTCCTACTCTTCCAAGAAAAACTTGACTTGACAAGTCTTGGTTTATTGTGTGGCTTTGAACAGTCTTTTGGCTCATGCTTCAAACCTTCAGGGAGGATTCTTAGCTAAAGAAATTGGACTGTAACTGCAGAGTTTGTGCTAATGTTGTTTCTGAAGGGAAAGGTTTTTTTCTCAAAAACCTAAAATTTATATTACAAATAAGGTTACCCCTCTGGAATCCAGCGAAATTTATGCTTCCAGTTTCTGTCCAGTGCTTATGTGACCCACATCCATGACTATCACTTTCCTTCTGACCTTGGGTCACAAAAGACATGGATTTTTATCTCTGGTACTACCAATAACCTACACTTTAGTGGTCTTTTGACTTCAATACTTTAAACCATTTGAAGACACACTTTTATTCATTTGTCTTTTTTATAGAGCTGCTTTTTTATGACCTAGAAATTACTGGCATGTTCATTTTTAACTTTGTGGTTTAACCTCTGTGTATACCATTATGGAAATCAATCTTTAGAAGTTATAAGTATGCTGCGGATACCCATCACCAAATGTTTATATGAATGATTTAGAATGGGGCTAAATAATTACATTTTGTGGCCAAAAGACTTAGCTTAGAAGTTAGAAGACTAATCATTTAAGGAATATATACTTTTAAAATACATATTTGAATTACATACTTTATATAATATAAATTTAATAAGATAAAATCATTTTGATAGCATAGTTGAAGACTGAATCTTTATACACCTACATTAAACTAAATTTGGCTCCTTAGATATGAGGAAAGTATCTGGTTAAATATAAGTATGATTATCTGAGCCATTAGTTGTACAGGACCTATGGAAGAGTTCTTGCTCCTAATACCTTGAATATATTTATCCAAGACCTCCTACTTCCCAAACACTGTCCTATGTCTCTGGGGGGGGGTATGTGTGGAGGACAACATGGACATGATCCCTGCCCTCATGATCCAAAGTTGTTGTGCTATTATTTATTGAGCATCCTTTATACTCCAAACATTCTCTTTCCAGAGTGCAGATTTATAATTTCACACTGTACTCTTACAAGATCAGTAAGTATGTATGTCATTATCAACCTATAAACTGTTTAAGTGTTAATATGAGAAAGTGGTGGGCCTAACAAGATATGTGGGTTCCAGAAGGCCCCATTAGAGCCTGCCATGAGTGAAGAGAAATAAGGCAAAGTCAGTGCTCAACTTTTATTAGGTAAAGCAAATTTCAAGATGATCTCTATTCACTCACCAGTTTCTATGATGTCAATTCCATGATTCACACTTTCCTGCTTTGCTCTTTGTACTTGTATGGCTGTTTGCAGTCTAAGAGAGTCCTCTACTTTTTTTTACCTTAGCATTGGAACCTACCTCTTTTCAAATATCTTCTTTAGAGAAGATAGAAAATACCTTTTAATTCACTGTATTCTTTTAGAGCCCATTCTTCTCAGCACTGAGCATCCAGGAATGATTCTGATGGCCTTGTCTTTCGGAATATGTGAAGGTTGCTCTTTTAAGAGTCTGTATACACTGGCTTTTAGGAAAATGTCTTGAGGATTTTTTTCCCATCAGTGTCATCCCCATTTTTTTCTTTTCTTTTTTTTTTCTCTTTTTCTTGGTAGGGAAAGGGGTCCAGTGCCCAAAACACTGACAAACCTTTCAGCTGGCTTTGTCTTGATATTGTATAAACTCCATAACCCTCTGTCTTTGGTTTATGTTATAGCCAGTCTAGTTTTAGCCAGTATTTACAAGGATCCCTCTCCCCATTCTCCTAACATAGATTGTGAAGATTGCTTTCTGACTGTGCTTTTGACTGTTCCTGTGCTAAGTAACTTGACAGGTCACCCTTTTGCCTAGCTTTGGAATGCTATGCTTATGGGATACTATGCTGGGGGAAGCTATTCATGTTTTTTGTCACAATCTTAATATGCAAGATCTGTATCTAGTCAAGAAAATCTTTTTATTACACATTTCATTAAGATTTACTGCAAATCTCCAAATATACTTGTATGTTATTTACATGGCATTGTTTGTACTCAAGAATACCCTTGTTTATTTTCTCCAGCTAGATTTCACCTCCTGTTCAAGAGTGAGAATTATGCTTTTTCTTAGATGTTTTACATAGAGACCTTCAGGTTGACCAGCTCTTGAACAATTAACAATATATTTCTGAAATAATTAATACTGTGTGAATTACTTATTCAGTTGCCTGTTATTTTTTTGTTGATGACAACTTCAGCTGTAGTGTACCAGTTAAAATATGTTTTTTGTTTTAAATTAACTAAGGATAAACAATATGCTCATTGATTTTTTTTCTTATTTTCTCTTGACATTGAGAATATTAGCCTCTTTATGATAATTCTCTACTCTTAATAAATTTCAAGCCTTTAGCAGATGTACAAAACTGTTTACTTGATGCATAGAAGATGCCAAGTCAGAAGGAATACATGAACCCAGGAGTTCTCAGACCAGCTTAGGCAGCACAGTAAGAATATTTCAAAAAGAAATAAGAATAATTCAGAGGTTGCAAAGAACATACAGATATTATAAGAAAAAACAAGAAAATTAATCTAAACAAAGAGATCTACTCACCAATGGACAAACAATACCACAGAGAACAGAAAACTAATTTATAACCACCTGTCAGACAGTGAGATTCTGTATAAGAAAGTTTGACCCTTGGTAGTTCTTGTCTAGGGTGCTTTTTTTCAAAAAAAAATGTATGCATAAAGTTAAAGATATTTAAAAGGAATGTTGTTAGCAAAATGAGTATAAAAATGAGGCCTTTGAATTGGTGTTGGTCAATACTTATTTTCTGTTGAGTTAGATGCAAAGTGCTGTGTGATGCTCTCAAAGCAACCATGATAAATTATTAAGCACTTGTAATTTATTACACACACTAAGGAATAATATATTGCAGTGGGAGCTGATGTCACTAAACAGTGCTGGTTGGAACACTGTCTAGATATTGTGTGCGATTGTCTGAGGAAGCAGTGAGCTCATTAGTAACTCACATTACAGCAGGAGACGGTTTTCTCCCTCGTGAGGGTTTGTTTTCCAATTTCAGATAGGAAAATGAAGAATTCTAAACATGTTTTTCCATTATTCAAGTTTCTTAGTGAGAGCTCTCATTTTGATAGTATTAGAACAGTTACTAAAATGTGTTTAAAATTAATTTATTTGTTAAGTTTATTAAGTAAATAAATGACAGAATTTCTTTCTTCTATTTAAACCAATCTTTCCTGAATCCTTGCTGAATATATGTTTAGACCTATGGCTTTATCTCTGGCTGCCATGAAATAGTAGTGATTGTTATTGTTTGTTAACCTAGTTACAAGCTATATTTCCTGTTATGTACCCTGTGATTTTATAGAGAATAATTCAAATGAAACATGCAACAGCATGCCTAGGGCAAGGATTAATTCATAAAGCCTGCAGACATTACCATTTTTCATCATATCTTTGTAACCTGAATGTTTTCTTCTACTGATTCAAAGCACATCATTGGATCTACAGTTGTCAGAGAATAAAAAACATTTTTACCTTTCCTTTCTAATGATTATAGGATGCTGTGCCCTATGTGTGGTTTGTTAGTTCTATTGTGACTTAAAACTCTTTAGTTTATTTCACATTACTCCTAACAGTGATTTTTTATTATTATGTATTTTAGCTAATGCTTTCTTTTTAGGTATTCTCTATTTTATGTCCTTTCCAATGCATTTAAAATCAGCTTTGATTATACACAAATCACTTAACTGCATTGGAGAGCTTTATCTACAATATTTTAAAGCTTCTTTCTATGCAGCCTTCCAAAACAGTGAAGCTCTCTGGAGGGAAGAAAAAGGAAGAGAAGAGGGAGAAGGGGAGGGGAGGGAAGGGTAAGGGAGGAAAAGAAAGAGGAGAAGAGGGGAGGGGAAGGGTATTGTGGGTGCTAGATGGAAGCATATGATAGAGAAAGAGAGGTGGCATGTACAGGTGCAGGCCACAGTTAAACAAAGATTCTGAATGCCAAGATTGTCCAATTAGAGGAAACCCAAGTTTAGGAGGCTGATGAGAATTCCAGGTTTCCCACTGGTGTTCTGTGTCCTAAGTGTGTGGTGCCTTTAGCAATGGGCTTATTTTCAACCTCCGAGAGCCATACCAGACAACATCAGTAGCCTATATTATTTTAGAGAGCCTTTGGATTATCCTGACTAACCATTTAAAGGAAGGTTTCTAGTGCCTGGTCATGGCTGAGGTTTCTGTCCGTCTATGGTTCTTGTGGGGGAGAACTGCCAACCCAAGTGAAATATTTTTGTATGTGAATGCACTCATATGCATTGTGTATACCTTGAGGTTGATATAAAGTAACGTTCCTTGAGATTTTATTGAGCAATGCTGGTGTTATGTGTCTCTCCTTCCTACTTCTTCTGTATTAAAAGCTCCCTCTCCACTCCCAAGTTTCAGCTCCTCCTCCATTTTTTTCCATTTAGTGTTTTATATCACCGTATCCTGTTGTTCCTCTCTCAACACTGTGCTATCATCCCTTTATACTTTCCTGGTTTCTTCAGTTACTTCACACTACATACTCATATCGAAACTTTTGGAGGTAGGAAATGCAGATGAGATTGAACATCCATCACTTTTCTTTCTGGGTCTTGGTTACTTCACTCAATATAATCCTGTTTTAGATCTATCCATTTACCTACAAATTTTATGGTTTCATTTTTCTTTATAGATACATATTATTCTATGGGGCATCTAGATCACACACATGGTTTATTATCCTTTCAGAAGTTGAAGGACACCTTGGCTGTTTCTATCTTCTAGCTATTATGGACAGAACAACAATGAGCATGTCTGAGAAAGTATCTGTGGGATAGGATGTTGAGTCCTTTAGACATATGCTAAAGAGTGGTATTGTTGGGTCATATAGTATATTTACTTTCTTTTTTATCTTGAGAATTCTTCATACTGATTTCCAGAGTGTCTCGACTAATTTACATTCCTATTAACATATTGCCAATTGTTTTATTGATCTTGGCCATTCTGATTGGGGTAAAATGAAATGTGAGCTGTTTCCATTTGTAGTTTCCTTATTGCTAAGGATGAGGAATACTCTGAGGTTTTCCTTGAGAACTCATTAGATTCCTAGTCTAATTTTTAACTGAACTGGGTCATTGTTTTCTTGACTTTGATTTTTGAGCTCCTTGTATATTCAGAATATAATTCCCTGTCAGATATGTAGCTGGCAAAGATTCTCTTCCACTTTGTGTGTTTCTCCTTCACTGAATTGATCTTGGCCATTCCCCTTGGGGTGAGATGAAATCTGAGCTGTTTTCACTTACAGATCACTCAATTGTTTCCTTAGTTGCAGAGAAACTTCAAAGTTTTATGATGCTCCACTTGTCAGCTGTTGACCTTAATTCTTGAGCAAATGGAATCCAACTCAAAAAGACCTTTCCTAGACCTATGTCATCTAGGGTACTGCCTATGTTTTCTTCTAGCTCTCTTTTGCATTTTGGACTTCAAATTCAAGTGTCTATTTTAAAAATCTCATGTAAATTTGAAATTCTGATGTAGTCCAAAAGGTTAGTCACTGCTGTGACTGGATTGATTAACTATGAGTCTTGCACTCACCATGCCATTGTTTTAACTTTGACAGGTTTTTACTGACTTGCTCACATGAATCTAGTGTGTAGAATAGATAGACCTTGAACTTGTGATCTTCCTGCCTGGTGCTTTAGAGCAGTTAATATTACAGGACAGGTTGCTATTTAAATTGAAATCAAATAAAAACAAAAGCTCAATTTGTTAGATAATAGGGCCCCCTTCCACTTGTGTAGTAGACATATATTGCTACTGGCTACTGTATTGGATGATTGGATTGGATCATATATTGAAAGCTCTATTGGACAGTGCCAAACAGATTGCAAACCACACTATTCCTTTTCAAATGAGGCAAAATGATAGCTTGTTCACCTCGCTTACGAACTATCCTAATTTTGAATCTCATTCATTTATAGAACCAATATTTCATCTTTCTCTTTGTCTTCTTATGAATGACTTAAATAAATAAGCATACTCCCCCCCCCATTTTTCCCTATCTTTTGAATCAACCCAGCCTTCCCCTACTGAATATGTGTGAAATCTACTGCCAGAGCTCTTTAAATGCATCAACACCTTTGCCTCTGAGCACCCTGCTCCCTAACTTACAGCCTCATACAGTCTTTTCTGAGTGGCACATGAGCTTTCCGAGGCAGCAAGGTTACACTAAGGTAGAGCATCATTCTTTATTCAAGATATCCTGAGAAGTTCCCCTTCACCTTTGCTTTTCTTCTTCTTGCTCTGCCTCTGTCTTTTCTTCTTTTTCTCTCCTTCCTTTTCTACTACATCCATTCCTATTTTTCCTATCTGTACAGGGCTCAATTATAGATATTTCTATTTGTATAAAAACTTTACACTTATTGCAAAGGTAGTGTACAGTATTCTATTTAGGAATTCATACAATAGTAGCAACTTTGTATATAATCTATAGCATTTTAACAGTGTCATTCACGTTATCTCAAATGATGTGCCCAGTCAAAGGTGGGGGGAATTTAAAAGTCCCTAGTTTTAAAATAATTTATTGTATTATTTTTATATTCTGTATGTGTATGAGTCTGTGCACAAGTGCAGGTGCATGCAGTAGCCAGAGATATTGGATCCCCTGGAGCTGGGGTTTCAGGCCCTTGTGAACTACCCCTAACACAAGTGAGAGTGACTGTATTCAAGTCCTTAGGAATGGGTACTTTTAGATAATGAGGCCCATCTCTTAGCTTACATTTACAGATTTTAAATGTCAGAATTAAACATGATGGAAGGTTTTGTGAAATAATTTTACTAGAAGACATTTGATAGAGACTGTTACACTTATTCATCTACTTATTAATCCAACAACCATGGATTTACATAGCTAAGAGCATGGCTTTGCAGCCTCATGAAGATCCAGAGTTCAAGGCACATCTTTAACTTTATAGACATGAAAGTCTGGATAGGAAAATCAGCAACTTAATGGGCAGCCACAAGGCAGTGAGATAATTCATAGTGAAATGATTTCAGTCTTTGATGGTGGTATATTAGGTGCCCATTTAAGATGGGGAAGATGTAGATTCAGAGTAGCCTATGAGGAGGGATCTAGTCTATTCTAGACTGGTCTAATCTACTCAGCCAGGGCACGTTCAGATGAAGACTTATATATGCATGTCTTCATGTTGCTGAGCAGGCATGAAGTTAAGGGGCTAAAATATATACAGCTCTGAGCTAGATTATGGCCTATGCCATTAAGCTAAGATTATGTTTTAAATAAATAAAGGATATTCCATAAATATTTGAGCAGAAGAATAATATTCCATTTTTGGACCACCTATGATACCAACTGCTGAAATAGAGGCAGAAATGGGACAGAAGAATTTACTGTGGTGATCCATGCAAGGGGTAGGGGCATAGCAGGGGAGGGAGGTACGTTTGCAAAGATTTGGGGTTTGAAACACCAGTGCCCTATGACATACTACACAAGGGTAATTAAGCACAGTGAACAGGCAAGGATAATTGGATAACTTCTGCTAAAATTATTGTTCCAAAAATCTCTCTACGGATGAAAGACTAGGCTAAATAAAATAGTCCTTTTACAGGTCTATGGGTCATAACTTAAAATTTTATTAACTTTCAGGTCAACTAATTATCATAAAGCACAATAAATCTAAACTTTATCATCTATACAGTGAGATGGAACACTGTTTTCAGCGATCAGGAACACATTAAGCCTATGCTATCGGCAAGGCTCATGGGAAATCATATATCATTGGTAAGAGTATCATCTGGTATACATCTTTTCAAAAAGTGTTTTAATGATGTGCAGTTGTCTATGTCTGTGTGAGTATGTACACGTGAGTTCATATGCTTGTGAGGTCAGAGGTTTCAGGTCCCCTGGAACTGGAGTTAAAGACAGTTGTGAGTTGCTCCACATGTGTACAGGAAATCCAACTTGGGTCCTCTGGAAAAGCAACAGTCTCTTAAACACTCGTTAATCTCTCTAGCATCTGGTGAACATCTTTTGAAGAACAACTTAGTTTTATGTACTAAAAGCTATAAATAAAAGCACCTGGCCATGAACTATGTTACACAGACTATATAGAAAACAGGATATAAGAAAGTAATGGCATCAATGAAGTGTGTATTGATTGCTGTGATGTCTAGCTCTGTGAAACATGATCTAAAGGACCAAGAACAAGGATGAGTAGGTAAATTTCCTTCTATTAATTCCACAGAAGATAAGGTAGCTGAGAAAATGACAACTCCACGAAGAGTACTGTGTGTGCTGACACATGGTTTGCTTGGAACCCAGTATTACATTTCTTTCTCTTTTAAATAGATTGAAAGAATGCCAATGAGATCATAGTCAGTGGCAACCCCAACGTAAGAAAGTATATTTCCATTCAGAGTCCCAGATGTAGGTAGGTTTCTGTGGATAAAGCTATAATGCTTTTAATGCTAAGTATATAGGCAGCAGCTCTCCCCCATTATTTTCCTTAGCATTCATTCTTTACATTTTCATGCTGTGATGCCATGGTGATATTCTAACAATTATAAAAGAAAATAAAAACAAAGTCTTATTTTTGTTTCAAGATTGTATTGTTTAGCCCTTCAGCTTCCCCACAAGATGGCTTGTTATTATCCTTTCCAATTTAGAAGAGTTAGATATTTAATAATAGAACCCATGTGCAGAGGTTCTAGCATTGCATTGTGCTTTCTAAAAATTCATTCAGCACCAGTTTCACAGAAGCCCACCTACACTCTTCGAGCTATTTAATTTTTCACAGTTTTGTGCTCATGTTGTGCTATGGAACTCATGCAAAAAGAAATTGAATCCTAACCAATCCATAGAAAAAGAGAAGAAATACAAGTCATGAGCTCTAGAAGAGGATGGGTCTAGTGTTATTTTAGATAACTTTTTTAGCTTAATAACACAGAGAACTGGGGAGAAGGCCCCTGTTGTTAAAGTCTTATTCTCTGGGTGGCATTTACCCTAAGTTGTGAAGACATTTCCTAACCTCGGGTGCTATAGCTTTTTCCCTTCCTTCTATCCCCTTCAGATTTGCAGAATTTTCTCTTTCTCTCATGCAAATTAAGGTAATGCCAGCCAGAGTCCAACAGACATTCTTGGACTCAGAAACAACTCTTCTAAAAGTAGCATTTATTTCTTTATGGATTTGATTCTGTCCTTCTGGCTTCTCACTAAAGTCCCACAGATACTTTAAACCCAGAAACTTGTGTCCAATAGTTTCTTTCACATAATGCTATGACCAGCTAGAACATGGTAATTAATTCTTATTTTAAAAAATTTTAGTTAATATATGATTACATTGTTTTCCCTTTACTTTTCTTCCTCAGTCCTTCCCATGTACTCTTACCCCTCACTCTATTTTAAATTCATGACTTCCACACATATATGTCAATTATATATATGAGTAAATATATATGTACACATAATATAATGCATACATGTTACATATAAATGCAACCCATTCAGTCGATTTAGTGTTGCTTATATGTACATAATTTTAGGACTGACCATTTGATATTGTTCAACTAATTATGAGGCTGTTCCTTGGGGGAGGCTATACTCCTGGCTCTTCGGAGTCCTTAATTTCCTGCAGTTCTTTTTTAAAGGGTAGGGAAAAAATCTTGATTTTTGCTGAGACCATTGGTAGTAACAAATATTAATATTTTTTTTTCTAAAAATGGAGGGAGGGAGGACAGAGGGTTGGAGGGAGCGAGAAGTAAAGGAGAGAGAAAGGAACAGGAAAATGAGCCTCACTCTTGTGAGGACTGTGACATGAGTTGGTAGAAGGTGAAAAACTATTGTTCTGAATAGCCAATGTGAGAATGGATTTTTTATAGTTACTGTATCAGGAATATTGCGGAATCCCAGAGGGATTACATGCTTTAATTCCTGTCATAGCATGACAGAAGCAGGAAAAGAACTTAATGCATTTTGAGCTGGGTGATTTTCTCCAATTTTATACCCAAATAGTGCTATAAAATCTCAGAAACTTTAGATGAATATTTATTATTTAATATTAAAATGAAGAAATGCCTTATGAATCTAATTTCTTTTGTACCCCCATCAGTTTGATGCCATATTTTCTTGGGATCCGTATCTGGCATCCAGTCCCCTGCCTGTTCTGTGCTCTGCATGAGATCATTCTCCTTCTGGCTGGGGTTTGATTCCTTTTCTTCTGGGTTAGTGCTGAGGGGCTAACGAGTCTCTTAATTCTCCACATGGACTAGAAATAGGTAGCCCATTTGGTGTTGGGAAATATATCATTACAAAGTCTTTCTGGAACACTGAGAGGTAATTAATTCCAGATTCCCTCAAAGTATATAATATATTTAAAACTACATGTGGATACATTCCAATCACAGATTAATGAAATCTGTGATTTATTTCTCACATAGGATTCATCAAGTTTCAATCTGAATTGCTTAAACCACAAATATTGATTCCTCATAGTTTTTGAAATTAAAAGTGCAAAGTCAGGGTCCTGGGGGGGAGTATGTGTGTCAAATTTTTGGTGACATATACTTCCTAGAGTACAGATGTCTGTGTTTTCACTGTGTCTAAATGTGTTTGAGAAAGAGCAAAATCTGGATGCTTTTTCTCATAAGAAAGAACTCTAAACCCATCTTTCCAGTCCCACCACTATGACTTAATTTGAATTTAGTAATCTGCCAAAATCTCTACTCCTGAATATAAATAATCATGTCAGAGGGACGGGCTCTAACATATGCATTTTATCAGGACACAAATAAGTAATGTACAACTCGGATTTGGCAAATTTATTCTATTTCCAGTGCTTACCCAGAGCTCACAACATGAAACTGCTCTTTCTTTTAATACTATAAATTTGATTAGATATTTTTCACTTTTATTTATGTGTGTCTGTGTCTGTTATGTGGATATGTGCCTGTGAGTATGTGACATTCACTGCAGCTAGAGTTACAGGCCTTTGTGAGACACTTGAAATGGATTCTGTAATCCAAACTCCAGTCCTCTGCAAGAGTAATAAGCTCTTAACAGCCAAGTCACCTTACTGTCCATTAAAAAAAGATTCTTACATATTTTTAATTAATTTATTTTACATCACAGTCACAGTTCCCCCTCCCTCCTCATTTTCCAGTTCCTCCCTCAACCTCCACCCCCTACCCCAACCTCCACCCTGTTAACATCCTCAATCCACTCTTCCTCTGTTTCTGCTTAGGGAGGAACAGGTCTCCTATGAGTATCGACAAAACATGGCATGTCAAATCCCAGTAATACTGAGCACCTCCACATGTATTAAGATTGGACAAGGCCAAGGTGACACAGTATGAAGGATACTGTCCCCAAATCCAATAAAATATTCAGAGACAGCCTCTGTTCCCATTGTTAGGAGTCCCACAAAAAGACCAAGCTACACAACTGTAGCATATATGCAGAGTGCCTACGACTCCCATGCAGGCTCTTTGGTTGTCAGTGAGTCTCTGTGAGCCCCTATAAGCCCCAGGTAGGTGATTCTGTGAGTTTTCTTGGGATATCCTTAACCCCTCTGGCTCCTACAACCCTTTCTCCCCCTGTTTGGTAGGATTCTCTGAGATCCACCTAATATTTGCCTGTGGGTCTGCATCTGTTTACATCAGTTGCTGGATAAAGCCGCTCCGAAGACAATTGAGATAGGCACCACTGGCATTTTCCCTTTTTCGTCATATTTGGTTCTTTTCTAAGTCTCTGCGTCATTCAGTCTATGGGTCCTGGTGCTCTAGGCAGTGTCAGGGTAGGCTTACTCCTGCCATGGGTTTAAGGCTAGACCAGTCCTTGGTTCGCCACTCCCTTTATCTATAGGCTACCCCTACTCCAGCATATCTCATAGACAGGACAGACTCTGGATCGAATACTATGTGGCTGGGTTGATTTCCCATTCTCTTCACTTGAAGCCTTGCTTGGTCACAAGTGATGGCCAATTCAGACTATATAACCACTATTGCTAGGAGTCTTAACTGGTGTCAACCCTGTAGATTCCTGGGAGATTGCCTTGTACAAGATTTTTACCTGACTCCCAGATGACCCTCCTTTCCAGTAGTCTCTTTCAGTACTCTTCCCCCTCCACCCTCCAACCTGGTTGCTCATGTTCCCATCTCCACACACCCATCCACTCATGAAATCTCTCCTATTTTCTCTTCCCAGGGAGATCTTGGTGTCCCTCATGAACCCTCTTTGTTAGTCTCTCTATGTCTATAGATCGTAGCACAGTTTATCCTTTGATTTTACAGGTAATATTTACTTATGAGTGAGTGCCCATCATGTTTGTCTTTCCCAGTCTGGATTACCTTTCTCAGGATGTTCTTTTTCCAGTTTCATCCATTTGTCTTCATATTTCCTGGAGTCCTTATTTTTAACAGCTAATACTCCATTGTGTAAATTTACCAGTTTCTTTATTTGTTCCTTAATGGACGGACAAATAAAACTTCTATGAACAGTTGAACAACTGTCCTTGTAGTATTATATAGCATCCTTTGGGTATATGCCCAAGAGTGATATTGCTGGTTCTTGTGGTAGATTGAGTCTCAGTTTTCTGAGGAACTGCCACACTGACTTTCAAAGTAGCTGTACCAGTTAACACTCCTACAAGCAATGGAGGAGTGTTCCCCTTGCTCCACATTCTCCCCAGCATGAGCTGTCACTTGTGTTTTATATTTTAGCCATCTGACAGATATACGATAAAAGCTTAGAGTCATTTTGATTTGCATTTCCCATTTCCCTCATGGTTAAAGGTGTTGAACATTTTCTTTTTTTTTCTTCTTTATTTATTTTTTATTTATCAAAAAAACAGTAAAATGAATTTAAAATGCTGAAAAGTTAACAATAACTATAAAGAAGATAAAAATCATAAGCATGACTTATCAAGGGTGATAATGCAAACAAGACTGCTACACATATATTTACCTTGTGTTCAGCTTTCCCTCTGAATTTTTTTTTCCATTCCTGTATATCCTTATTCAAGGTCCCTTCCCCCTCCCACCACATCAGGTCATTTTACTTCTCCGCAACTCCCCATCCCCTCCCTGGGCAGGGAGCAGACAGTCCTACGGTCCCACTGACCCAATAATGCTTGGATCAGTCTCCACTCCTGGACAAATCCAGTTTTGTCGTCCCTCCCTCAAGAGCGAGTCAGGTGTTTCTATAGTTGGAGTGGGGTCCGAAGGGTCAGTCCAGAGTGTTTCTGATCCCAAGATGTTCAGTGGTTGTGGTTTGCTGCTTGGGCATGCTTGGTTTTTTTTCTTGTTTGTTTGTTTAGAGACCACTAATGAGTGAGTATATCCCCTGCTTATCTTTCTGAGATTGTGATACCTCGCTCAGGAGGATATTCTCCAAATCCATCCATTTGCCTGCAAATTTTAGGATATCATTTTTTCTTACTGCTGAGTAGTATTCCATTGTGTAGGTGTACCACAGTTCGTTAATCTGTTCTCCAGCTGAGGGACATCTAGGTTGTTTCCAGGTTCTGGCTATTACAAATAATGCTGCTATGAACATAGTTGAGCTAATACCTTTGGAGTGTGAATGTGCCTCTTTAGGGTATACACCCAGAAGTGGTATTGCTGGGTCCTTGGGGAGATTGATTCTCAATTTTCTGAGAAACCGCCATATTGCATTCCAAAGTGGCTGAACAAGCTTACACTCCCACTAACAATGGAGGAGTGTCCCCCTTGTTCCACATCCTCTCCAACATAGGCTGTCATCTGTGCCTTTTATCTTAGCCCATCTAACAGGTGTTAGGTGGTATCTCAAAGTTGTTTTGATTTGCATTTCTCTGATGGCTAAAGATGAAGAGCACTTTTTCAGGTGCCTTTCAGCCATTCGTAGTTCCTCTGCTGAGAATTCCCTTTTTAGATCTGTACCCCATTTTTTGATAGGGTTATTCAAGATTTTGGGCTCTAAATTCAACAAACAATCTTACTCAACAAAAGAACCTCAGGAGGTATCACCATCCCTGATTTCAAGCTATACTATAGAGCTACAGTAATAAAAACAGCCTGGTACTGGCATAAAAACAGACTTGTGGACCAATGGAATAGAATTGAGGATCCAGACATTAACCCAGAAACCTATGAACACCTGATCTTTGACAAAGAGGCCCAAAATATCCAATGGAAAAAAGATAGTATCTTTAACAAATTGTGTTGGCATAGCTGGATGGAAGTGTGCAGAAAAATGCAAATAGATCCGAGCCTGTCACCCTGCACAAAATTCAAATCCAAGTGGATCAAAGACCTCAACTTAAACCCAACCACTTTGAACTTGATAGAAAAGAAAGTGGGAAATACACTTCTATGAATTGGCACAGGCGACCACTTCCTAAATATAACATCAGTGGCACAGACACTAAGACCAACAATCAATAAATGGGATCTCCTGAAGCTAGGAAGCTTCTGCAAAGCCAAGGACACTGTCAATAGGACAAAACGACAGCCTACAGAATGGGAAAAGATTTTCACCAACCCTACAAGTGATAGAGGACTGATCTCTAAGGTATATAAAGAGCTCAAGAATTTAGAACATTTTCTTAAATGGTTTCTTTTATTTTTTTGGCCATTTGAAATTCTTCTGTCGAAAATTCTCTGTTTTTCATTTTTAAATTGGATTATTGGGTTTGATGATGTCTAGTTTTTTGAATTCTTTATATATTTTTGGAAATCAGTTCTCTGTCAGATGTGGGATTGGTGAAGTTATTTTCCATTTCTGTAGTCTGCTCTTTTATCCTATTGATGGTGCCTTTCCCTCACAGAAACCTTTCAGTTTAATGAGGTCCCATTATTATGTTTATTTTAGTATCTGCCCTAATGGTGTCCTGTTTAGGAAGTTTTCTCCTGTGTCAATACTCTTGTTTATTTTTTAAATTTTTTTTAAAAGGTCCCTTTTTCCATGTAAATCACTGCTCACTCATTCTTCCTTCTTCCAAATTCCTCCCATTCCCCCTCCCCTATCCCCCATCCCCTCCTCCAAAAGGACAGGAAGTCCCAATACCAAGGCTGGGTTAGGCATGCCTCTGAAGGGAATGGGCTTCAAGGTCTTATTTACAGGAACACAGTCTGATCCCACCCTTCTAGGCTCAACATACTGCCCCTGCCAATCCACAGTTGCCTACCCTTGGAGGGCCTAGATCTTTTTTCCTATGGTTCCCTAGGGGCTGTTCTTGATTCAGTGAACTCCCCAGAGCTGCAGACAGCCATCTCTGTGAGACTCCTCCTCATATTCCCCATCTCCTTGTTCATTCAGACTCTTCTCCCCCACTCTCCAGCTGGAAGAGGAGCTCAGCCCAGTGCTCAGCCTTGGATCTCTACCTTCACCTCCATTCATTGTTGGGTATAGGTTCTGTGATGACACTTAGGGTAGTTATTCATTTGATTATAGGAGGCGTCCTATTTCTGCACCTCCTCCATTATTGATTGGGAACGTATCCAGGGATATCCTGTAGGTTTTTGGGGTTTCCCTAGCACCCCGTCTCCTTCCAACCCTACATTGGCTTCCTCTAATAAGATCTCCATCTCTCTCTCTTTTTTTTCTCCCTCGTTGTTGCTCCTCTCACTCAACCATCTACTCTCATAGTTTGTTCCTACCTCTCCTTGGTTGCTATCTGTTTTGGTCCCAATTTGCTAATGAGATCATCTCTATTTTTCTCTTCCTACGGGAATCCCTGGATGACTCACTTAAGTTCCTTCTGATCCCAAGCTGTTCAGGGGTTGTGGTTTACAACTTGGGTATTCTTTGCTTTTTCTCTAAAATTCACTTATGAGTGAGTAGGTTCAGTGTATCTGGATTGATGTTGAAATCTTTAAGCTACTTGGACTTGAGTTTTGTTCAAAATGATACATAAAGATCTATTTGTATTCTTCTACATGTTGACATCCATTTGTGCCAGCACCATTTGTTAAAGATACTTTATCCCCCATTGTATAATTTTGATTTCTTTACTGAAAATCAGCTATCCATCAGTGTGTGGAGTTATGCCTGGGTCTTCAGTTAGATTCCATTGATCAACCTATCTTTTTTATGCCAGTATCATGTGGTATTTATTGCTATAGCTTTGTAATAGAACTTGGAATCAGGGATGGAAATACCTCCAGAAGTTCTTTTGTGGTAGAGAACTGTATTAGCAATCCTGAGATTTTTGTTTTTCCATATGAAGTTGAGTATTATTTTTATCAAGGTCTGTAAAGAATTGTGCTGGCATTTTAATGTGATTTGCATCAACTCTGTAGTTTTAGTAAAATGCCCATTTTTACTATGTTAATTTACTATGCTAATCCTACTTATCCATGAGAATGGTAGATCTTTTTGCCTTCTGATAGATTCTCCAATTTTATTCTTCAAAGACTTGAATTTCTTGTCATACAGGTCTTTCACTTGCTTGTTTAGAGTTACAGCAAGATATTTTATATTATTTCAGGCTATTTTAAAAGGTGTTGATTCTCTGACTTCTTTATTTGCCCATTTGTTATTTGTATATAGGAGGACTACTGAGTATTTTTAGTCAATCTTGTGTTCAGCCACTTGACTAAGTGTTTATCAGCTATTCCCTGGTAGAGTTTTGGGGGCCTTTTATGAATGCTATCTTATCATCAAATATCTAAAGCTTGACTTTTTCCTTTCCAATTTGTATCTCCTTGATCTCCTTTAGTTGTTTTATTGCTAACCCTAAACCTAACCCTAACCCTAACCCTAACTTACGTAATTCACAGTATTCATGACAGGTAGAGTATGTGGTATTCATAGACACACAAATGTTAAAATTAAGGGAATTTGGAGTTCATTTTTGCCAAGTACTTAAAAAAACGAACAAACAAACAAAAAAAACTTGTATGTCTTTCTCAAGGTCAGGAAATGGGCAGGGCCATGCTCCAGTGTGAGGATAAGAAAATGATTTCATGGCATTAATGAATTTGTCATAATGCTAGAATTCAGGCTTCTGTTATGACATTTATATATTCTCAGATTTGTTTCTCAAAGCTGAACTGCTTTTCATTTACAGATATTTATGTACCATATATATGACTAAGTCATAATCTATTTGTAAGAAAAATGAATTTGATTTAGAAGTCACTTCATGAGTGGAAATTGCGGAGATTTTATTGCAGAAATGTATGAGGCAACAAATTATTATCCCTTTGTGATTTATAATTTTTCATTTTTGAGCTTGGATGATGAAAGTGTTAAAAGCTTCATATTTTTCCTAAGATAACCCTAAATAAACAACATAATTAATATGATATACAATACAATAATCAGTATAATAATGAAAATATTATTACATCCTAGCTATAGTTTTCTAACAATGAGGAGTGCAACTTTTTTTGTTATCATATATACTGTTATATCATATATACAGTTATATCATATATACTGTGAAAGTATATATGATAATTTGTATATCATGCCATTTTGAACTGGTGTGCCCATTTACAAAATTTATAAAAACAAAAGTATATTTTTAAAAGTTAGGGATTTTGCTATGTTGTAACATTAAAATAAGGCCATCTGAGCTAGAGAGAGTCACTTAGCATTTATTAAAACCAGCTGGAGTTCTTGGTGCTTGGGACTCACACTGCCATTTCTTCTTCAAGGAACCATTTTAATGGCTAATGATGTGCTCAGTAATCCTCCTACCTCCGAGTGAATCATTTATTCCTTATCACGGAAAAGTGCACTTAAATACCCTTTAATACATAAGCACAGTGTATTTATTATAGTGTATTAAAATTATTAATGGCAACTACATTTTAATGAATGATGCTAGGCATGTGTATTAGAAATAGATGTTTTTATATTTATGGTTGCTAAATTAATCAAAAGAGGGTTTTTTTGAAGTATTTTCTGACATATGATTTTAGCTCATGCCAAGGTACCATACACAGTGACTGTGGCCAAATATTTCTAAGGTCAGTAGCAGAAGTGAGTACATCTTATTTACCAGGTTCTAGTCTCCTGATCCTATATCACTAAGATGTAGTGTACTGTAGTGAGCACTACCCATACCAAGTTGCCAAACACTATACTTATTTGCATATTGTATTGTTTACTAGGAGCTCCTGAAGACTAGAGGATGCATCCTATTCATTTTTTAAATGTCAGATTCCAACACAGTGTTTAGGATGTATGAAGAGCTCAGCTAATGTTCTATAAATTCAAGTGTACTCTAGTTTGGAAGCGAGGGACCCGTGGGATATTCTTTGTCAAGAATATTGACAAATGTGAATTTTTCTCAAACTGAGCTACACCTAAAATAGTTTATTCAAATTATAAATGTTAACATTCACATTTTCACTGTATTCTCTTACCCACTGATGCTGCATTTAATTATATGTATCAAACAGAAACAATGGCCACAGAGACAATTACTGAGAGGTAACAGCACACAGCATAGTGCCTTTACTTAGCTATTAGGATAAAGTGTGAGGTATGCATTTGACAAAACTAGCTGTGTGGTCTTATGCCATTTCTTATAAAAGGAAGTTTTACAGTCTACTCACTTCTTCAAAGCACTGAGATATTATAAAAGCAAAGTGAGATGTTAAAATGTGATGAGCTAGTATTTTCTATTCAAATATATTAGTTTCTAATTTTTTTCTGAAATGAATCTTCTAAGGAGAAAATAATAGAGTTAATATGTTTAGCGAAGGATGTCTTACATCTCAAGCTACTAATTACTGTCTATTTTAGATAAAATCTGGTCCACAACTTATTTTTAATAAGAAACCTTTAAGGAATAACATTGTTAGCCATTTGTTATCTAAAACATTCCATTAATGCTTCTCTCTTAGAGTGCCTGGAACCCAAGATGTTTTCTAGACAGTAATATATTTAACCCTTTGATATTGCAACATGCTCACATAGACCAACTCCTGCTGTGGAAATGATTTTGGCATTACCAAAAGTAAATCTTTATGTTCCTTGAAAGTTGGTTGATAGATTTTTACATATTTTGTGACTCTGTTTGTCCCATTTTCTTTGACAATGCTGTACACTGGTCCCAGTAGGAGCCCTGCTCTGAAAGTTGCCTAGCTAAAATGATAATATTCTCTTCATTCTCAGCTCCTTCTTTCTTAAATTGAAAATGTCATCCCTACTTTAGGTATATATTGAAATTTTCCTTAAACAAAGACCACTGATTGAAAGCCAGTTTCGAGCTGTGCTGAGAACTAGAATAAAATGGCGGTTCCTCATGATTTGTAATCTCTCATCCTTCTTCTTCTGCTACACAGTGTTATATTTGGTATTTATGGAAGAGAGAGAGAGAGAGAGTGTGTGTGTGTGTGTGTGTGTGTGTGTGTGTGAGAGAGAGAGAGAGAGAGAGAGAGAGAGAGAGAGAGAGAGAGAGAGAGAGAATATGTTTAGCCTTTTCTTGATTGACATGACTATAAGGCATAGACATGCTTATCTTTGTATAGATCCATGACATCATTGAGTGGGGTGCCTTGCTTGTTCATTTGCACCTCACGTATCCAGTGGATGCCTACAATTGTCAGGCTCCAATAGCCTCTAGCAACTCTCTTGTGTGGGAACTCTGTGATGTTAGAAACCTTTTTGCATATTGTTCACTGATATTATCCCTTGTCTAAAAGAGATATCTGATGCATATCATGCATGAAATATTTGTCAAATTACTGAGGAAGAACAGGGATGATTAATGTCTTCCTTCCCCTTTTCTAACCCACCTGAGAAATTATGTGGTGAATTTCTTAGCTAAGTCACCAATTCTGAAATGGATTTAGTGTAAAGTCTACTGTGTGGTTTTTTTTTTTTTAATCCAAAATGGGCAAGAAATTTAAGCAATGCTCATTTTGAGTCAGCACTGTCTTTGGCATAATGATTTTCCTGGGCAATGGGCTGGAAAATGTGAACTTTTTCTCCCCTGGATCTGTTCATATTGGGCACTTGAGCATGTAGGAAGTTTGAGCCTTCCTGTCATATTGTTGGCCTTAGTGACTGGAGCCCTACTTCACAATGGCTAAAAGCAACTGTGCAAAACCAAATTTTCAAAATACTTTCTTAAAAGTACTTAATATACAAAAATAAATGCACACAGCACATTAATAGAACTCCTTTTTAACCCAGTTAGATGCTTATGCCTGTTTTGACCTCACAGAGCATCTGCTTGTTGCCTACATTTGTGAGAACGTCAGGGTCTGATATCTGTCCTCTCTCTTTTTCCTTCTTCTTTCTCATCTATTCCGCCACACCATAGCTTACTTAGCATCTTAGAGTTTGACCATAGAGAAAAGATTTGTAGTTTCTGTATCACTCTGTTTCTTGAGCTAACCATTGCCTCTGTGATGAGCTATGGTTGTGTTGGCTTGGTGTAAACACTGACTTTGAGAACCTGATTCATTCCGGTCTGCCTCCAGACTGGACTCTCACTGAGGGTAGAGGAGAATGCTTGTAGAAGAGCCCCTTGGACTTGTTTGTTATATAACAGAGTGTCCCTACTGCAATCATGAAAGGCACTATTGAGAATGGGCATGCTGGGTTAATGTCTTCTCTGTACAGGTAGTTTCTTCTGCTACAACACTGCTTCTCATGGTCTGTTTAAGAGTCCAGGACACAATTTCATGAAGGAAGGAGAAAAGGGAAGTGGGACAGGGAAAGGGAGGAGGAGAAGGAGAATAGATTTCGAGTTCAGTCTTATTCTTTTAATCTATGTTAATAAAGACAGCACTTTGCTTTCACAGTAATGTGCCAGAGAAATCTTTACTCTCACCAATGCATTTTGAGCTGACAAACCTGCACATTTTTCTTCATGCTGTGCACTTTCCTGCTAAGTCCCAGTTCTCCATCACATGAGGAGGTGAAAACATTGTTACAAGAGGTGTGATAACACTTATTTGAACCCTAGGAGAAATTTTACACAATTTCCTCTAAAGAACTAATTATAGCATGTCAAATTCTTATTTTATTTATCTCTTCAGAAAAATAGAATGAAATGATGCTATGGATATTTAGGGTGGAAATCATGTGACTCTACTGTCTTTAAAATTGAAAAAAAAAGTATAATTGGGGTACTATGTCTTGGTCATTCTTACAAATAAATAATAGTTGAATAACTTATATTTATTAGATTATTAGAACATATTTAATTAATTTTTAGAACATAATTAATTTCTTATTTTTATACAAACAAATAATTTAAAATGGTAGTCTTTCATTTTTTTATTCATCTACCAAATATTGTTGTATGTTTCTTTTTTTAATTTGTATTTATCAAAAAAAACAGTAAATTGAATTTAAAATGCTGATAAGTTAACAATAACTATAAAGAAAATAAAAATCATAAGCATGACTTATCAAGGGTGATAATGCAAATAAGATTGCTACACATAAAATTACTTTGTGTTCAGCTTTCCCTCTGGATTTTTTTTTTCCTATCCCTGTATATCCCCATTCAAGGTCCCTTCCCCCTCCTGCCATATCAGGTCATTTTTTCTTTCTCCACAACTCCCCATCCCCTCCCTGGGCAGGCTGTAGACAGTCCCATGGTCCCACTGATCCAATAAAGCTTAGTTCAGTCTCCACTCCTGGCATATCCAGTTTTGTCCCCCCTCCCTCAAGAGTGAGTCAGGTGTTCCTATAGGTGTAGTGGGAACTGAAGGGTCAATCCCGGGTGTTTCTGATCCCAAGCTGTTCAGTGGTTATGGTTTGCAGCTTGGGCATGCTTGTCTTTTTTCTTGTTAATTTGTTTAGAGACCACTAATGAGTGAGTACATCCCCTGCTTATCTTTCTGGGTTTGTGATACCTTGCTCAGGAGGATATTCTCCAAATCCATCCATTTGCCTGCAAATTTTAGGATATCATTTTTTCTTACTGCTGAGTAGTATTCCATTGTGTAGATGTACCACAGTTTGTTAATCCATTCTTCAGTTGAGGGACATCTAGGTTGTTTCCAGGTTCTTGCCATTACAAATAATGCTGCTATGAACATAGTTGAGCTAATACCTTTGGAGTGTGACTGTGCTTCTTTAAGGTATACACCCAGAAGTGGTATTGCTGGGTCCTTGGGGAGATTGATTCTCAATTTTCTGAGAAACCGCCATATTGCATTCCAAAGTGGCTGAACAAGCTTACACTCCCACCAACAATGGAGTAGTGTTCCCCTTGATCCACATCCTTCTCCTTCTTCTATTCCTATTATTCTCAAATTTGGTCTTTTCATGGTGTCCCAGATTTCCTGAACATTTTGAATTATGGCTTTTTTAGTTTGACTGTTTTCTTTGACTGGTATATCTATTTGAGCTACTGAGTCTTCCACTTCAGAGATTCTGTCTTCCATCTCTTGAGCTCTGTTTGTTATGCTTGTATCTGTGGTTCCAGCTTTTTTCTTCAGACTTTCTACTTCGGTCTTTGCCTCATTTTGTGCCTTTTTAATTGCTTCTATTTCAGCTTTTAGTTCCTGGCATGTTTCTTTCATAGATTTGTTCATCTCTTCCAGTTTTTTGTTTGTATTTTCTTCTATTTCTTTAAGGCTATTTTTCATATCTTCTTTGAGAGCTTCGATGATCATCAAAAAGGAATTTTTGGTGTTGCTTCCTTCTGTTTCCTCTTCATTGCTCAGTTCAGGTCTTGTATTTGTAGGATTGCCACTTTCTTCTGGAGTTACCTTGTTGTCCTTTATATTATTATGTAAGTTTTTGCATTGGCATCTGCCCATGGCTTCAGTGCTTCACGATTAGGTGGCTCCTGGTCAGTTGTGGCACTCAGCCTTGTGTGCCTCCTGTCACCTCTGAGGAAACGGTCTGCTCAATCACTACTTCTGCACTGTGCAGGGGACTGAATTTCAAGTCTTCAATCTTTCTCTGTTTGACCAATTAGAGGTGGGGTGGCGGGTGTGCAAACTCCCTCAGCAGCAGCTGGGGGGACTGTGAAGGGCAGAGTCTATCTCCACCTGCTCCAGAGTGCTCTGGGACATGCTCTGCAGACAGCACCTAGTCCCGGAACTCAAGTCTCCTCCCCCTGGCAGGGATACAGGCACTGGGGCCTGCTGACCCCTCCTCACCTCTGGGTGGGGTCTGAGCCTGTCCTACAGGGTCCCCAATCCTTATCTGATCGCTCAGTTGGAGGTGGGTAGTCGTGCGAATTCCCTCAGCAGCAGCTTGGGTGACCGTGACAGGCAGAGTTTATCTCCGCCTGCTCCACAGAGTTCTGGGACACACTCTGCCAATGGTAGTCTTTTAATCATTGATAAGGTGATAATTCTCTTTTCATGTTTGCTTCTGCACTGCAACCACTTTGTACAATAGATTCATCAAGTTATATAATAAGGCTGAGTGTGGTATGCATGTCTGGAATCCCAGTACTTACAAGGCAGTAGCATAAAGATCAGAAGTTCAAGATCATCCCTGGTTATATAGCAGATTTAAAGCTAGCTTGGGCTACAGGAGATGCTGCCTTAAACTGTTACACCATGAGAAACTTGGTCATATATATAGGATTTAATTTGATTGAAGTTATGAGTTACTTGGTATGTTACCATGAAACAGAATGGTAGTTGTGTTGTTTTATTTAAAAATTTGTATTTGGTATTCTATGCATGGCTTAGTAAGTAATTTCATCCTAATAAGTTAATCCTCAATTCCCATCACAGCTGGAACTTGGTTCTGCTGTATTGTTCTTTTCCTACATAGTGTACCATTAATAGAGATTTGTGTCTCTATTAAAAATAAGCAATATCTAAAACTGAATCTTTATCCTTTCAGATTGTTTTTTTAAACAAAACTTCTTTATCAAAATACTTGGAAGTTTTAATGGTCTCTTATCTATGCTAGTTACAATTTTAGCTTTGTGTTGTTTGTAGACCTTGACTTTCTTTGTCCAGTAACCTGCCTTTGGGAGAAGATTTTTATTAAACAGTAAAATTTTGTAATAATTTGAAACATACCACAATTTGAAAGATATAGCATCTTCATTTGTCTTTGCATTTTAATTTGCATATGTGGCAAATTGTCCTTCAAGATCACCAATTAACAAGGGACCTCTTGTTCCTGCTTCTGAGACTTTTGTAATCAAACAGTTGTCACCTTTCAGTACCTTGAGGGATTTCCTTGACTGCCAAGTTTTAGCTAGTGTAAATACACCTCCACCCATTCTAGAATGGTCCATATACAATGATTAATTGTATTGGCCACTATCCTCCAGATAAATAGATCAACCCACATCTGTATATATACTTGAATGGATTTATTATCATAAATATGCATATTATATATGCATGTAAACTGAGGAGTCTCTCAATATATTATTTGCAAGCTAGAGATCCATCAATACCTATGATGCAGTTCTAAGACCTGAAAACCAGTAGTCTTCAGGGCAGAAGGCCAGTGTTCCAGTTCAAGCTGCCAACTCAAATCAATTCCACCTTACTTCACATGTTTATTGCATTCAGGCCCTCAGTGGATTGGTTGATGGCAGCTCATACTGGGGAGAACCACCTGATTTATACAAATTCCCACAGGAATACTCATAAATAATGTTTAACTAGCTGTCTAGGCATCTGATAACTTCGTTCTGTTGACCCACACAATTAATTGCCTTAATTTACATGAAGATTTAATAGCCTGCCCTCTTAGGCTTGTTTCTCCCTTCATGATTTCCCATGGTATTAGAAACTTGTCACTGGCCTCTGCAAGTTAGACTTTTTCACTGGCCATTCTTGAGTCTTTTGTAAGGCAAGGGCAGTTTATATATCTTCCAAACTGATTTTGAAGGTTTAAATTCTGTGACTCCTAATTTGAAGCAGTATAATCTCAACACTCCAGATTCTGACTCTAATGAGCTACAGCAGGCATTCCTTTAATTTTACCAATGTCATGGAATTATTTCAATCCTTTCTTTAATGAATGAATATTTAAAAAAAATAGTAGAAGTATTGTTTTAATTCACTTCACAGAGGGGTAGAATGTGTCACAGCCCACTGAGTTGTCTTTAATTTGTCCTCTAGAGAATCCATGTGAGGAGAAGCTGGAAATGATTCTATAGAACATTTTTGTAGAAGGACCTAGCATAAATGCAAGTGTGGCTGGATAGCAGTACTGGGTCTTACGTTTCTTTACTTGTCAGTTGTCTCATTCTTAGAAAGTTGTCTGGAGAAAAATCGTATACCATTCAGATCCTTAGCAAGAAACAAATTTTTTCTGCTATCATGTAGGTTATAGTTATAAAGGAACTGAGAAAGCCTTTGCTAATGCAACTTGGCACAGAGTCTGTACAATAATATTTTACATCCAGTATTGCTGATACTAAATAGATAAATAAATAAACATACCCTTGCACAAATTTCCAAGTTTCTGAAAATTATGATTTGCTTTCTCATTTTAATTATTTTTTCTTTCATCAATAAATTTCATAAATCATCTTTTAGTCAATTTATATATTTTCTAAATTTTAAATTAAAAAATTCTTTTAGAAAATTTCCTACATGAATACTTTATTCATGCAATTTATATCTCTTTCTCTTTCCTCTACAATTCCTCCCATGCCACCACTTCCTGTAAAATTCATGACCTCTTCTTTAATTATTTTTGTTACACACACACACATACACACACACACATACACACAACTGAGTTGGTTTGGTGTTGCTCATATGTTTATGTGTTTAAGATTGATCTTTTGAGATTAGATCACCTATCAGGGGCTCATCCTTGGAGGACACTGATTCACCTTTCACCAGCAGCCATTACTTATCTGTAGTTTTTATTCTAGAGGTGGGACCAGTTGAGATTTCTCTGAATTTTTATATGAGAGTATATAACCTGGAGTAACCCATTTATATCCTATGACAGTAAATTCTCATCTATGTTTAGTTTGGCTGGGTCTCAGGGAACCTTTTTCTCCATCTTTACTTTGGTCCAGTAGAGTCAATAGGAGACCCAAAAAGGGACTTTTTTCTCTGGTGCTCAGGTCTGACTTTGTTTAATGGTCATTGGTTGATGAAGTAGATAGTCACACTACCTTTACTCCAGTCAGATTGCTTTATCAGTATCTGAGTCCTTAATCTAAGCTGTTCCATCCTTATCACAGCTCCAGGGATGGACCTGACTGGTGTCAGGTGGTCTGGGCTGTCAGATAGAGAAGCCACTGCTCCACCTCCACAAACATCATGTTTGTTACATACAACTGAATGGAGTGGTGGATTATTGCATACAGCTAAACAAGCAGGTGGTTTTATATACTGTTTAAGCTAATTATAGGTCAACTTGACACAAGCTAGCGTCATCTGGAAGGAGAGAACCTCTATTGAGAAAATGCTTCCATTAGATAGGGCTGTAGGACATTTTCTTTTTAATCAGTGATGATGGGGGGGGCAGAACAGTCCATTGTGGGTAGTGCCATCCATAGTCTGATGGTCCTGGGATATATAAGAAAGGAGGCTGAGAAACTCATGGGGAGCAAGCCAGTAAGGAACATTTCTCCATGTCCTCTCTATCATGCCTCTGGGTTCCCGCCCTGCTCTCAATGATTGACTCTTATATGGACCTGTGAGTGAAAAAAACCCTTTCCTTCCCAAGTTCTTTTTGGACGTAGTGTTTCATTACAGCAATAGTCACTTAAAGTAAGATACACATAGATAACCATTTGTGGTATACATTTTGATGGTGAATCTGTCTCTGTAAGGGACTTCAAGCTGCAAATATCTGAGGAAAGGAAGCTACGGTGGAGACTTTCTGAACACGCTATCAACATTTGTACTCAGATCCAAGAGGAAGAAGGCTTTGCCATTCCCTCTGAGCCTTATCCTAGAGTGGGAGGGAGGCTCTTCCATTCCCATGGGACTAGAGTTGCCCATCTCAACAGCACACATTCACTAAGGACTTTCTCTGATTTCCACACTAAGCTTCAGAATTCTGTGGAGATCAGTAGGAAACAAACATCCCTTTCAGAATCTTGTTTTCTACCACAGCAACTCCCAAGGTATTAAGTAGCTAGTTGGTGATCTCCACAGGTCCCCAGATCATCATGGGTCCTGGGAGCCTTCATTTGAGTCTTTGTGGCTCCCTGAGTGGTTGACAGGAGTACAGACTGGGTAGACTAGGCACGGTGACCTCTATGCCTACCCAGAATGCAGACTGCCATGATTCCTGGCAAACTTTTATATGAAGCAACATGTAACTGTTTTCATAATTTTTGAATATTAGTTTGTACCATTGATATTTGAATAGTATTTTTGTTGCAATTTTTATTATTTTAAAAAGTCAAAGTTTATTTAAACTTTTTATTGTATTTATTTATGTATTTATTCAGTGTGTGCATGTGTGCATGTATGTATGTGTGTGTGTGTGTGTGTGTGTGTGCGTGTGCATGCAAAGGTCAGACAATAGTTTGCTGGAGTCTGTTCTCTCCTTTCATCCAGTGAGTCCTGGGAACTGAACTCAGAATGTCAGGCTTGGCACCAAGAGCCTTTGCCTACCATCTCATCAACTCCTAATTTTAAATGTAAACATTTAAATTTAGGTTTAAATGTAAACACTTAAATTTGAGATGCTATTCATAGACTGTCTTTTAAAGACATCTATTATTGGGGCCAGGAAAAATGCTACTGTAGCCTCTCCTCTCTTCCCTTCTCCTCCCTCCCCTCCTTTTCTGAAATGTATTCATTCTGATCCTTGTAATAGTCAAGTGAGCAAATGCCACTTCTCAGAAGTTGGGATATTTGATGGTGCTATACAAAGAATGATGGATGGTAGGAAAATCAGATCTGCTGAAAACTCTGTGTTTCAGATCTGAACATCAAACTTCCTCTCAGTGTGGATGATAGCAGTTTGATGGTGATGAGTATCTAAAGTGATAATGTGCTGCATTTCTGAGAACCCTAAGCTTCTTAATGAGTTCCCACAATGTCCTTGGGTGATGCTATGACCTCCTCCTCAAAGTTACACCAACCCCACCCTTGGTCTGCAGACAACAGATTCATTTTTTTTTTTTTTTTTTTTTTTTTTTACACATCAACTTGCCTCTCTACTACCAAATCAGTGCACACCAACCTTTCATCTCCCAGGCTTGAGGCAGCAGACCACTCATCCCCAAATCTCAGTTTATTCAAGAGGTAGTAACCATGGCACTGCTTACAAATCTGTTCTTTTAACAATATGACAAATGATAGTGCCACCTTACAGATGACTGAACCGCAGCCTAGGTAGCTTTCTAATCCATGATATCCTGGTAAAAACAATTTGGGGAGGATAGTCTATTTCAATGAAAAAGTCCTCTGCATTACCACAGTCCCTGTTTTATTTTTACTTCTGTTATTGAAACATTTTTGACTACATAGTCACATGTATTCAATCATCTCTGTGCCTGGGTGGTGGGCCTATGAAAGCAGAATTGTATCTATTTCTCTATCTCAAAACTGTCAATCACAGGCCTTGCATTTTTTCATCCAATACAGATCCATTGAAGTGTCTATGTACTAAGCAAGTATAGGTATTAGGGCTATTGTGGTGAATGGAAGGGGCAGGGTTTAGTGGTAGTAGTGTTCTAATGGAAAGTCAGAAGGCAAAACATAAATGTTTTGGTCACCGTGGTCACTGCAGCACAAAGATAAAATAGGAGACAAAGGACCCCAGGAAAGTCTTCTTAGAATACACATTTATAGGAATGATTGGGAAGCCCTGAATATAGAATGACTATATGCTAAAGTTTAAGTCAGTCCCATAAGCTTCCAGAGTTCTAAGTATCTTAATTAAGTTCTTAATACTCAATAGAAATGCTGTATTTATGCACCTGTCAATCAGATTTATCAGGAATAACCTGCTGGGTGTTTTAAATGAGTCTTTAAATTTGCTTTATCTTATTCATCAGTGATCTGCAGCCACCAAACCATTATGCTATAGGTATAGTCAATCAAGGCTTGGCATGGTGAAGAGAAACTCACCACTTAAATTGTTCTGGCTGTAAATTGAACTGGCTCTTCAGCCTCCAGCAGCCTATTGATGCACCTGTTTCTGTTTTCCTGTTAGGAAAGTAGGGAAAAATAGCAACCTCAGGGTGCTGCTGTTAGGGGTGATGATGGAAGTTCAGAATTGATGAGAGTGGAAAGGAGTGATGCCTAGGGGTGTGCTTACATAGCAGATGACCCTTAATGATTGGTAAGTAATGAAACAGGGAAAAATTATACAAGTGGCAAGGAACCAGTCAAGAGATGCTGAGTAATAATTACAAATTCCATATAATGCTTTGGGGGTGTGTGTGCCAAGCTTTAAAATTGTTTGTTGCAGCATTGGGTGCTGCAGGAAAGGAAAGCTAGTGCCCCTTGAATCATAAAGAAGAGATATCAGAGGACAGATGCAATGGACTAATTCCCCCAGGAGAGGCATCGTCTCTTTCTTCTGGGTGTTTAAATCACGGTAGTTTCTTTTGGAAGTAAAAACATATTACTGAGTGTTTTATTGAAAATGTATCTTTTATTGGGACTGAATATTTGGCCGAATTTCACTTTATTTTCAAATAAATTCTAACATTTGGAATGATTGATTTTAATATGAAATCAGCGAACCATCTGGGACCATGGCTTGTTTGCCATTTATTTCTGTGTTTTGATAGATCTCTTGTGCTATCTTTCATTGTTATCCAGCGTTACAATCTTGTCTGACTCTCATATTCACATCATATCTCTCAGCAAACTGGTGATATTGCTGAGTTCAGGCAATCTTTGAATACCTTTATAGTTCCTGAAACATAGCAGGACATTGGTGCTTATGAATGGATTAACAGTCTGTCTTTTTGAATGGTGTAGAAATAGAAAATGTGAATGAGTTTCAAGGATAAGAAAGATATTTTAATTTAATGCAAATCACTAGAGAAACAACCAATGTATAACTTAATAAAATATCTATAAGGTACCAAACATCAACATGCCACATCCAGTAGATTTTCACCCACAAGTGTTGGTTCAGATGAAATAGATTAAAATATGTACCCTCTATAGAACAAACTGGCCAGATTGACAAGTATAAGGTAAGGATAATAACTTGAAAAAACTGACATGGCTATATCCTTTCTTAAAATCCATCCTACCTAGCTCAGAATTTTATAAACAAAAATCTCTACCAGGTCCTCTGTGAAAAAGTCAGCCAGCCACTCATTTCAGACTAAATCATATCTGAAGAAATGATTCTTCTGAAATATCATTCCACCTGCCATTTCTTCTGGATCTGGAGTTGGAAGTTGTCTAAGAATGATACCTCAGTATGTAACAGGTCTTTGATGCTTAAGTAGTACTTAAGTAATTGTGGCAATTTATTTAGAGAGGCGATCATATTCTGAAACATCAATTGTCCCTAGAGGAGTTGCCATAGTTTCATGTAGCCCTTCAGCAGTTACCTTATGTTGTTTGTCAGCCATTGTTGATTTTTAAAGAAACTATAATTCTCAGAATTCCAACAGTCTTAGTTCCAATTCTTTTCTCAAACATATGATCTTTGTTCCCAAACTCTCACTTGGATTCAGAGCATGTGATTTGTTTAGATCTCTATAAGTTTCCTTCTTTCTTCTGATCTAAATATCAGTATTCAACCCCAACACCAGACACAGTAATAACTACATTTTCTTTTCTCTTTCCTTAGCTTCAGAAACACTCTTTAGCTTGATAGATGTTCCATGAGTATTTTGAAGACATCTGCCTCAAATCAACCCCCTTCCCCACCATACCCTGCCAGTCTTCTTGTTTTATCCCCTTATTTAATCATGTCCTCACAAAACTGGTCACCACGACTGAGTCCATGGAATCACAATTAGAGACTTCCTGTTACTTTACTATTTATATAAAATCAACATGATGAATCATTGGTTTTATCTTGCGACTCCTAACAGAGCTCTGCCTGTTCCTCCTACCTCTGGTGGCATTGTCTTATTCTTATCTATTTATTGTTTCCCAACATATATGCCACAATAACCTTCTCAGTCATTTACATCCCCCTTGACATCAGTAGTCCTTATTCATTTTCATCCATGAAATGCCTTGCTCAGGTAGCCATTGTTTTCTCTGGGCCATCAAGTATTTCCCCACTCCTTACATGGCTCTACCAGCTCCTTCCTGACACTTCCTATACTGTTCTCTACATGTGTTTCATCCTTTCGATGCCAACTAAATTATACAACTTCAGAGTAGCCTTTCCTGACCACTGGCTGAACCAGCTAACTTACATCCCTTGTTCTTCTTCATAAAACTAGAAATAATTCACATGCTTACTATTTACATGAAGTCTAATTTACTTATATTTTTAAATTCTATGAAGGCAAAGGTCATGTCCAATTTATTTACCATAGTATCTTCATTCCCTAAACATATCTAGTATTTGTAAATACTAGATAAACATTTGCTGCATAATGAATTGATCACTAACTTTTACTAGTGTATTTGTAGGCCAGCTAAGTATGGAATGTAGCATGGCTATAAACAGCTCTACCACCGAAGACTATAGAATAAGGTTAGTAAGAACATTTCTACTACAGGGTGATTTTTAATATTTTCAAACATATATTAAAAATAATAATCATTTACTCATCCACTCCTGCTGAACACATCAGGTCTAATACACATATTCAACTAGTTGTCTGTTGCTAGGCTCAATTTTCTTCCTAAAAAAAAGCTTCTCTCTTTCTGCATTGTTAGCTTTAAATAAATTCTTACTTTTTTCAAGATAAAGCCTAAATTATGTAATGTCTTAGTTCAGTCAAGCTGCTGTAATAAATTACAGTATGTTGATGGCCTATAAACAATGAAATTTATTCCTCACAATTCTGGAAACTTGAAGTCTGAGATCACAATCACAGAATGGGTGGATTTTCTAATGGCTCATTTCTTGATTCAAAGACAATTGATTATCTTATGGTGTTTTCATATGGCCTGTAGTATAAGAGAGTTCTCTGCTCTTTCTTCTCCCTCCTTTCTCTTCCCTTATTTCTTTACCATTACTGGGGATTAAGTTTCAATACATGGATATTCATACACAGTCCTTTCACAATCCTGACAAATGTATTCTTGCTCTGAACCTGGCCATTCTTTCCATCATCAACTTTAATCTGTTTATACTTAGGCTGACATTAATGTAGCTCTTTCACACCTTCTTGTACTCCATTATGAATTTCTCACTTTCCCTCACATAGGGATATGTGTGTTTTTACTCACACATATGTTTGTTCTTTGAAATCTGACTTTTTCAAGATGTCATTTTCTTTCCTTTTTGCTCCCATTACATGATGTACTTTTGTAATTCTCCAGTTTATTACATATCCCATAGTAATTTGTTAACAGTATCTGTCTCCTAGATTAGATGCTGTATCCTAGATTAGATTTTGCAGGTTCTAATGCATATAATACATAGTCATTAATTATTTAGTGACTGATTGTTGTCAGTTGTTGGGAATGAAAAATACCCTTGCCTATTGAAGCAGTGTCACAAATGACAACTTCATTTTCAGGTGACTCAAAAAAATCCATTTAAGCTACTATGCAATAAAGCCTATAGCTAATTCTTTCTTCTCTTCCAGTGTTAAAATATGTTTTGTCTCAGTTCCACTGCAGTTAGAAAAGTAAACAAAACTTCTTCTACCCTTATCTTGGAGTGGGGGAGGCAGAGACTTCTCCAAACTTCTAAAGGGCTTTTTTAATGTTTTAGTAAAAGTTGAGAAGGGAATGATTGAGTGAGAGGAACAACAGGGAGGGAGAAAAAAAAGATGGATATCTTGATAAAGGAAGCCAATGTGGGGTCGGAAAAAGACTGGCTGCTAGGGAAACCTACAAGAACTTACTGGATGTCCCTGGCTAGGTCTCCAACCAATACAAAAGATGTTGCCTAGACAGGACTTCCCCTATAATCAAATGAACAGCCATCACAGAACTTACATCTAACAATGAATAGAGGTAGAGGCAGAGATACATGGCTGAGCACTGGGCTGAGTCTCTGGTTCAGCTGATAGAGGGGGAGGAGAGACTATATGAGCAAGGAGATAGGGCTTTTGAGGAAAATTCCCACAGTGATGGCTGGATGGAGCTCTGGGGAGCTCACTGAATCAAGAACAGCCACAGGGGAACCTTCAAGAAAAGGAACTAGGCTCTTCAAGGATAGGCAGCTGTCCACTGACATGGGCATTATGTGGAGCCTCAAGGGGAGGGATCACACTGTGTTTCTATGCATGGACTGGCACTTCAGAGCCCACATTCTCCTGAGGAACACCTGACCCAGACATGACATTAGGATGAGGAAATCGGACCTGCCTGGAGTGGATGCTGAGCTGATCCACCTTGGGACTTCTTGAGCTTTTAGGGGAGGGGATGAGGAAGAGGGAGGCCGAAGGTCGACTGGAAGGAATTGTAAGGGGGAAGGGAGGAGGAGCAAGGGGATACATGGGGGGGGAAGGACTTTATTTTATAAACGAACAAACAAACAAACAAATAAATAAGAAAGAGCCAAAAGAAGAGTCCAGAGGATTCCTCCTTCTTCCTCTCTTTCCATTCTCCTCCTCCCTACCCTTTCTCCTTTTCATGGCTTTGGTTCAAATAGCTATTTTGATGTGTCTGATGGAAACTGATGTCAACAAAGGGCTTGGATCCTTGAGACTTGTTGGAGAGCCTTGAAGCCTATTTGTCTCCCGTATACTCTGCTGAAGTGTGAAGCAATCCTATGAGCAAAAGAACAAAATTAGCATTAAATGAGTTCTATTAGTAAAGAAAGTAGATGAAGGACCTCGTTATTTGATAGTACCTTCACATGCAATATATAATCAGAGGTGATTTTATCACCCATATTTAGTTTTATAATAAATAAATGTAAGGTGTCCCCCTTTCCCTTCCCTTTTAGGATTTTTTCACAGATGTTAGATGTGTTACGGTACTTCTCCAAACCTTCACAATCACCACCACGTAAAACAACAAATGTTTAAATGTGCGGAAGAAAACAAAACTCATATTGCCGTTATTTACTTGGTGCATATATTATAATAAAAACAGACATAATTACTTTGAATAGGCCAGAATGGCAAATGTTTGGAAAAACAATGTTTTGTAGTAAATCATGTGCTTTTACAATGCAATTAACATCATTAAGTTTTAATTAAATAAGTGCTTTTTCTGAAACAACTTTTTGCCTCCCTTCAAACAGGTGGTGTTTGCATTGCTCAATCACAGAAAATCCCACGTGAACCAAGACCTGGAGAATTTGAAAAAATTATCAGGCGCCTGCTGGAAACACCTAATGCTCGAGCAGTGATTATGTTTGCCAATGAGGATGACATCAGGTGGTGATTACTTTCCTGCAGAATATAGAATCAGATTTGTGCCCCATGTCCTTTTCCATCATATTTTATGAACAGTGTAAAAAGCTTGTGAGATTCAACAGAATTGCTAGGCTCCTTTGCTCCCACAGACTACCTTCTACTTCTGACCCAACAATCTTCTCACTTCTATGTCAGTAAGCCTATAGAATAAAATCTGGATTGGAGTGAGATGGAATAAATCAGAATGAGAGACAGAATGATGAGAAGAGGTTAAGTATTAGCCCAGTTAGCACACGCTGGAGTCTCAGCTCATTTATTTCCTTTAGGAGATGATGAGACTTGAGCAAGTAGACTGATTGATTAATTGTTTTATCAGTGACCCACTGAGTGTTTTTAACTTTATAAAACTGGTTGTGTTGGTTTCACTTGTTGCTATCACTGAATACCATGGACTGGAAAACTTATATATATATATATATATATATATATATATATATATATAAAACACAAAACTAAAAATCTTGTTTGGCTCTTGATTCCTGAGACCCAGTAATATGGTTCTAGATTCTTCTTGGCAGCTTTTAAGGACCTGTCATTTGGGTGAAGCTATGGAGAGCAAATTATGGCAAGTCAGAGAAGTGTCTCACTCTGGGCTCTGTTCTCTCCTCATAAGGATATTTATGTCATCCCAGGAATGACACTTCTGAGTTATTCAAATCCAATTACCCCCAAGAATCCCACCACCAAAATATTAACATATGTATTAGAAAATTAAGTTTCCGTGATACATGGAATTGGGAGGACACACTCAGGCCTCAGCACTGGTGTTATAAGCTTCATAATTGTAGTGCTTCTCAATAAATGACATATATTTATTTCATTTTCTCCCCATAGGAGGATATTGGAAGCAGCAAAAAAGTTAAACCAAAGCGGGCATTTTCTATGGATTGGTTCAGATAGCTGGGGATCCAAAATAGCACCCGTCTATCAGCAGGAGGCCATTGCTGAAGGGGCGGTAACAATTTTGCCCAAAAGGGCATCAATTGATGGTAAGGATGCATTAAGGATAATTTATTTCATTTCGGTCAAAACAAATTTCAAATGCAGAATGGGGATATGTTCAATGGTCAAACACTTGGTTAGGGTACATACAGCTCTAAGTTTAATCTGCAACAGTGGATAAAAATAAAGGGATGAGACATTTAAAATATAATTCAAATCTAAGTTATATTCATCATTGGTGATTCTGAATGGAATATAGACCTCTGCTGGCACAGTGGTTGTTTATACTATGCAACTATTATATACTTCAAAGTACTTTTTAAAATTTTTTTCCTTTGTGAAAGAGCACTACTATTAAAATTAGACATTTCAGTGACACTGTTGCCATAGTAACTACTCTTGTGAACTTTTATGGTTGTTTATGAAGATTACAGATTCTTGGAGGGAGAGTTTGATTAAAACACTGAATACATTATATTGATTGACCCTATGGAAAAATAAATGAAACAGAGAAAATTTGGAGGAAACCTTAAAGATGGGTGATTTGTTTCCCAAATATCTTCCTGATACTCTTGACATTGACCTAAATTCTTATCTTTAGTATTATACTCTAGGGTAAGTCATTGTTTCTAGATGTCTTCCCTTAAATGAAGCAGTTACTTGAGAAAACTAATCATTTAGAGTACTTAGCCATGACTCTATAAGATTGCACCAGTTCTGATTGCCTTATTGAATTAGCATAAAATAGAATGCAGTAGAGACATCAAGATTGAAGCGGGGTTAGAGACAGGAAAGCCTGGAGTGTCAATTCATGTTAGGTAAGAGAGAGAAAAGAGTTATTTATTCATTATACAAACATATATGTCATACATATATAGTATATATACATGTATTATATATTGTGTATATAATATATATATAATATGTTACCAATATTGTTCAGTGAAACATTTCTTCAAAGTTCTGATGCTATTTTGTTTTAGTTTCAAATAAACACTAAAATCATATCTTTTTCCTCTAACATAGGGTTTGATCGATACTTTAGAAGCCGAACTCTTGCCAATAATCGAAGAAATGTGTGGTTTGCAGAATTTTGGGAGGAGAATTTTGGATGCAAATTGGGATCACATGGGAAGAGAAACAGTCACATAAAGAAATGCACAGGTACACACTCATATCTCTTTTTTTATACTTGTTTTTGAATTGCCTAAGAGAGAAAGCATTTCTCTGTGTTATATCCTCTGCTTTCTCATGTCTCATATTCCTTTAGCAGGAATGAGCATGAGCTCATCATTCAATAAACTGAAGCTTCCTCATTGGTTCTTATATTCTATCAAAAACTATCAAAGATACACCATGTGGATATTTCATTGGGATATTTCAATTGTACTTGAGTAACATATTTTAAGTCTCTTTTTTTAGGAAAATATTTTAATGTGTTTTATAGGTTGTAGACAGTCAAGATATAGTACTATTTTCTAGTAATCCATACACAGTGAGAGTAATTGATCATCAGTTGCTGCAAAACAACTTATGTTTTTAAACTATTACATTGTGTTCTTCCATTATGCTATTATTTTCCATCTAGCATAACAACCCCAGCAGCTGTGATTTCTGATGCCTTTAGTTTCTATAGCTTGTACTTAAAATAATAATCACTGAGTGTCCCTCTTTAAATGCAAGAATAAAACTATTTTATTTGCAGATAACATTATTGTGTACATAGAAATAGTACCTTTAGCAGTTAATACTAAGCAGTAAAGTTAATAAGCTCATGATCCAAGGTTAATGCAAACATTTATATGTGATATAATTAGAAACTAACATATTGAAATTGATAGTTAAAGAGTATTGTTCACAGCATGATTAAAATCCACAGAAATTATTATGAATAAGGACACTGAATACTCCAATAATTGGACATGATTTTCTTTCAAAACCTACGTTTTAAGATGCTGTACTTTCTATCTCACATCTTGTTAAAAATGAAGTTGTAATATGCTAAATGTTATCACAGACATATAACCAAAAAGAATATAAAGATGCAAAAATTGGTGTAAAGAATTCTTACTTCATGTATCCTGTGCCAAGCCTGGAGGAAAGTGAGACATGATCCATGTTCATAAATTTACACATATATCTGAGGTGACAGGAATGAATTAAGTAAATATGAAAGTGAACCAATATTCCCAGATGCTGAGATAGGTTTAGGAGAAATAAAAGAAAAGCAAATATGAAAGAGAGGGGGATGGGGCTGGGAGAGAGGATAGCAGTTAGTGTGAGTGTGTGTGTGTGTGTGTGTGTGAGTGTGTGGTTCATGGGTGATTCACACAGGGGTGACACATCAGAGGAGACCTTGATATCATGTATAGCTGTCAGTCATGTGAAGACAGGAAAACAGCAAGGTTAAAGCTCAAATGAGCTTTAATTTTTTTTTCTTTTATTGGAGGAAAAAGAACTCTTGGAAGTTAAAGTGTGAGAGTATTTTGATTAAAGAAATTAATAGCACTGGCCATGTAAAAGAAGAATAAGGAATGCTCTCCAGAGTTTCCAGATTTGAAACTCCAGGGTTTGGGCTTTATCCTGCTCAAAGGCTGCATGACTTGGCTTTTCACTTAGAAGGATTGCTAAGATGGCAGCTTCATGAAGATTCTTTTGCCAGAAACATAAGAAGGCCTAGAGTTGGTGGCCGTAGGGAGGGGTCTGTAAACTCAAACTCAGTGGTGGTCCTGGTGATTAGCACTTACCAGGAAGGGTGGTATAGGGTATGCACAGTGTGGACACTCTCATGCAGTGGTCTAGTGGTCTCGACCTCCTTATTGCTGTGACTCATTGATACAGTTCCTCTTCTTTTTTTTATTATTTTTTTTTATTTAATTATTTGCCTTGGTGTTTGCCTGGAACTGAAACTACAGACAGTTGTGAGCTGCATGTTGTGATGACCTCCAGCCATAGTTATATTTGTTGCTACTTCATTACTGTATCTTTGCTATTGTTGCAAATTGTGATGTAAATATCCCATGTGACCTCAAAAGGGTCTTGACTCACAGGTTGAGAGCCACTGTTATAGCAGGTATTCTTAGTACATGGTTAGTGATTAGCACTGAGGCAGAGAAGATAAGAGATGGAGGTTCTGAGTGGTGATTTCTGACAGGGAGCTCAGGGGAAATGGTGATGCAATTAGCTGACTGTGAAAACAAGAGAAAAAAAAAGATACTTGGGAACTAACTTGGATTTCATTCTGATACAGCCTGTGGGTGGTAACATAAGGTCTGGGAGGCTATATGGAGTTCACTAAAAGTTCAAATAAAGTCATAAATAGAGATTCTGAAATTAGACACAAGGACAGAAATGTGTTGATCATAGGAGAAAGGATGAAGAACAATAGAAAACTCAAGGGTGGTGTCTGAGTTTACTTTCTGTCATTGTGGTAGAACCATGACCAAGGCCAACCTTTGGAGGAAAGGGTTTGTTTAAACCTACACTTCTGTATCATAGCCCATCACTGACGCAAGTCAGGGAGGAGAACTCTAACAAGAACATGGCAGCCAGAACTGAAGGAGAAGCCATGAAGGAATGCTGCTTATTGGCTTTTCTCTGTTACTTACCCAGTTTGCTCTCTTTAGCAGCCTAGAACCATCTACCCTGGGGAAGCTACCCTGGGGAAGCATCATCCATAGCAGACTGGATATACCCACATCAATCATTCTAAGACCTTCCACATCAGTCATTGATCAGGAAAACACTTCACAGACTTGCCTGCTTGACGACTGAAGCATTTTCTTAATTGAGCTTCCCTCTCTCCTGACCCTAGATTGTGTCAAGTTGACAAACAAGAACAACCATAATCACCAGCATGGGGTGGGGGTGGGGTCAGAAAAGAGCACAGAGTAATGGGCTTGAGGAAGGAAGAGAAATGGGTATCAGGATTATCCATAGTCTGCGGTGGGAAGGGACACAGCGCTCAGAGCTACAGAGAGGGATAGACCAGGGCAAGGAAGTGTGAGACAGACACACAAACTCTGGGGGAAAGAAAGGATGCTTTGAGGAGAACTTAGGCAAATAAATAAATAAAATAGGCTAAGAGAAGCTGAGGAACAAGGAAATATAAAGTTTGGAAAAGATTCCAGCACGTTAGCATGTTTTCATATAAAATTGGAGAGAAGCTTCCTAGAGAAACTCCAGGGTATGCAGTAAGATGCTGGTATTGCTATGAAGAAATGATATTTATTTGGATGAAGTATTATACAGTGGCAAACAGAGAAGACAATTTAATGATTAATAAATGCTAATTTTTAACTTAGATCTGAATAAAGTTCAGAAAAGTACATGGAATTTATTAATGGATATTTGATCACCAGAAGAACTGGGAGAGCACCTGCATGATGAAGGCAAAGGTGGGTTTTCAGGTGCAATGCATGGAGTACAGTGTGACAGGCTGATGTGTGGCCAGGGAAGGCCCGGCTTCTGAGCGAGGAGAATTCATCAGGAACAGCTGGAAGAAAAGGACCAGTTAATAAGCTTGATACAGAGAGAGTATTAGTTATTCTTCTCATCTCAGTGAAAAACAACCAAAAAAACCAACTCAAACAATAAAAGCCAAGTAGGACATGCATTGGTTCACAGTTCTGGGGATGTTAAGGTTGTTCACCTCTTGACAGATACACAAAAAATGGAGAACAGGGGTGCAGGGACCAGGGACTGGTTGTGGCCTTTGAGAACACATGTCTACTGGTTCAATCCCTCCTACTACCACCTACCTGCCAAAGTTTTCAGGGCCTTCCTCAGGAGCAGTGCCACCTGAGAACTAACTGTACAAAGAATGTGGGTCCATTGAGACAATTCAGATTCAAGTCACAGCAGAGAATGTACATGTAGATTGACACTGTTTCTCACTGCTATATTGTCTCACTCCATGGTTACTACTGCATTTGGAACATTATTATTTGGTCCTGTGCAAATTCAAATCCTATTTTTTAGACTAGGTCAATGAGACTATGTCAGTTCATGAAATAGAGCATCTTATTTTTTCTCCCCTATGAGGCATGTGTGCGTGTGTGTTAGGAAATTGATTACTAACCTATCACACATGTTGTTAAGGGATCCCAGGTTTTCCTAACTTCCATTTTCCATGTCAATTGAGGCATGCAGTTTTACTTTGCCATCATTATTTGATGACATACACTCAGTACATCTTCCGTTACATACTGAATGAAGCTTTGGTGACAGGTTTGCTTCATAGTTCCTTGAAGTATTTATATTTTGTTATAAATGTAATAATTTGTTTAATTAGAACTATTTTAGTGCAATGAAAGAGGTGCTTAAGTGCTGGGGCGAAATATAGCTTAGGGAACTGAGTCATAAGATTTTTATTCAAATCCCATTTTGAGAACACTAAAGTAGCTTGTTTCTGGCAATGGATGATGTTATAAACTTAGAAAAGTAACCCGTGAAAGTTTACAAATTGTAAGAAAAGGTATTTGTGTCCCAGATGATTATCGTAATCCATTTTCTTCTCTGTTTTGGGGAAGGAAGGACAATGATGAAACATGTTAGTTAGTTAAGTAGTTGAGAGGAAAAACTACTGTATTTGCGTGATTAAAGGTTTCCAGGGTATGGAGATTATTTTTTTAAATTGGCTTTTTAAAAGTTTATGTTTAGAGCCACAGAAATGGATCAGTGGGAAAAGGTACCTAGCACCAAGCTTGATAATCTGAGCTGGATCCCCGAGATCCACAAGGTAGAAAGAGAAAATCTATACCAGCAAGTTATCCTCTGCATGCCGCATACCCACTACTCTATAAGTTTATTTTTAAAATTCCTGTTTAACCACTCATAATGAGCAAAAAGAACTCTAAGAATAAAATATTCCCAGGGATTCCTTTCCTCATTTAGACTATCACTTGTGGATTGTATGTGTTGAGTAACAATTTATAAATTAGACTATGATAATTGGTGTTTGTAGCAACTTGCTTCCATTGGGGGTGATGCTAGCAATATACTTACATGGATAAGAGTATGCTTCCCAGCAGCGTTGACATCTACCTTATTAATTTTCGGGAGACAGAGTATCTTCCAGTAGTGAGGAGCATCCTCTTCCTAACATTAGCGTGGTTCAGACAGTTTGAGATGATCTCCTCCACCCCAAGTGTCTCGGAAAAGCTTTCAGAGGGATGTGTTAGCACTTGTAACTTTTTTATGCTGGCCAAACTCCAAGTGAGGTAATTCCTAGCATCCACTTAGCTATTTATGTAGTTATTATTGCTTCTGAGAGCTGCTGAGTTCTGAAAGCTACTACTACTTAATCCTACTTAAAATTCTCTTTGTCTTTCTCAAGAGGAGAAAAAGGACTCTCCTATACTTGTTATCAGTGGTGATGGCTGTTATTTGTTAGACGTTTATCTGACCTTTTCCTCCCCCCTTCCCTCATTTCCCTCTCAGCATCAATGTCATTTCACTCTCCCAAACCCAGACATCCAGACTCTCCTGGGCAGTGTGTCTTCATAGTCTCCCCATCTCTACACATTTTCCACATGTATTTCTCACTCTGGCCCTTGCCTTGGCTTCTTCCCCATTGTTATCTACATTTCTTCCTTTTGCTCTCCCTATCTTTTCTCTAATCACTCTCTTCCAGGACTTTACTCTGTTTAGCAAGATTGCTACTGGCAGAAAAGAGCTTTTCTTTAAAGATGTCATCTGCTTCATTTAGTGACTGTCTTTACCACTTAGTGTTTTCTCTTGGGAGGACTGATAGTGTGTATTATAAGAACCTGTACATGCATTTGAGCTCTCATCTCACAGGTGGGCTGTTTTTTGGCTTACACTGTGTCTTTGCATTTCAAATTATAAATGCCCTTTCTGTTGTCAAAACATCATCCCAGGAAGGCCAATAAACTCCGTTTACTTCCAAAGAACATTTTGGTGATTCCTTTATTTATTTATTCATTCATCCATCAGTCATTCACTTGCATAGACCACTGTGTGCCAGGCACTGTGCTCCATCCTTATAGACAAATACTGCTCCTCCTTTGCCATCCTCCCACGTGAACATGGATGAATATTGTCTTTTAAAATCTTCCCTTGTCTTCTCTGTTTGATACCTAGCAAGCCCATTGGGGCACACAGCTTAGCCTGTATACAGCTGACATTAGGTTATAAATGGTGGTGAGCATATGCTACATGAAATGGCCTATTGATTCTTATTTATGATGATGGAAATAGTGGTAATGGAAAAAGCAATGCACAAATATGTTTCTTCCTACAAACAAGCAATTTTGTCAGTGAACCAAATAGCAGGCACAATAATTAGCTTCTGGAAAGGCCTGTCAGTTTGTTTTCTAGTGCCAGAGCGACGAGGTAAGTTTTCCGGGACAGCTACCTCTCAGCACTCATTTATTTTCCACAGAAGGCTCTGAAATGAGGATGTTCTCCTCCATTCACTCGGGGCTCATGAGGCTCTATAAATGAATCAGGTAGTTAGTAGGGAGATAAGATTTCTGCAGTTTGATTTGATGATTCAGAATGCAAAGATACCCAAATAATAATAATCTCTGAATTACAGTGTGCTCTGGTGCTCACATTTGTCCCCAGACTAAGATCTGTCAGGAAGAGCGTCTGCACATTAGCACTCTGAGATGGCCATTGGCTGATTGGCTTCTGCTCTTGGCAAGTAAAACAGCCAAAATCTCAGAATGGCTTATTTATTCCATTTCTCAAATTCTGTATTGAATTCCAATAGGTGCATCTGAGATGGCAAACAGGCATTGATTTCAGACATACTAGATTTCAGAATTCAGAGAGAGAGAATGTAAAATCAAAATCATTCTCCAATCTTCTAGATAAAGAAACTGGAAACCAGGGAAGTTAATTATTAAAAACACTCAAAGTGTTAAGTCTCAGAGCTGTAACTGGAATCCTGGAGTCTTATTTGAATTTGTCCTTGTAACTTTACCTTCAAATGATTTTATGACTTTCTTATTTCATAATTTTCACCACACAGTCAAAACTATTTTTGTTTGCTCCTCTGTGATGCTTTATGTATGTTTTATCCACTTCTCTAATTGCTGTGATCAAGTGCCCAAGAGAGACAATTTCAGAAAGGAAATATTTACTTTGACTCACTGTTCAAAGGGTCAAATTCGTCAGGGCAAGATGGTCATAGAGGCTGGGATAGCTCTGTCTGTGATAGCTGGTGATTTGACAGTGTGGCTGATTAGATCTCACAGGCTGGAATCAGAAAAGCTATGTCTGAAATGGTGCTGGGCTATAATTCTCTAAGCTTGCTCCCACCCTACCCTAGCCACTTACATCCTTCAGCCAGGCCTTGCTTTTAAGAGGTTTACAATCCCCAACCACAACGTCTCTACCTGGGTACTCACTATTCAAATATATAAGCCTGCAGGAGACATGGACTATAACAATAATGCATTGCTAGATTTTAAAATCACAAGCTATAAAATGGGAAAAAAGAATACAGTAGGTTGTTATCCAATCATATAGAAGATGGTAAATATTTTAATATTCTTCATATGGCCTTTCAATTATATATGTGGTTTTTTTTTTTTTGCTAGTGACTCTGGAATTCCTCAAATCCTTTTATATAGTTTTTTGTATCCCAGACATTTATAAGAAAAGAGCTAAGACAAAAAGAAAGAGCTAAGCCTAAGATTTTATAGCTTCAAATACAGCCACACTGAAATAAAACAGACTATTTTGATTCATTACTTTTGAGCAAAATAAAACCAAAACAAAAATGCCCAATTCACCTATTTAAAGATCAGTTTTGGAAGTGCCATAATATATAGCAGCACCCCCTAGAAAGGCTACTTGCCCACAAATTACCCACATGCATTTTTAGGATGCAGATTTAATTTTGTGGGTCTGGGATGGATTATTCTATTGTGGGTCTGGGATGGATTATTCTATATTTCTGAGCAGTTTCCAGGTGACTTGAATGTCAGTGAGCTCTGGGGACATGATAGTTAGCTCTCAGTGACGCCAGTGCCACCAGAAACTTACTGAGCAGAATAAATATTTAACTGCCCTAAAGATTACAGATAAACTTAAAATGTTGCCTGCACAGAATCATATAAATAAAAATTTTAATATTTGTCAGCAAATGTAAAATTATGCAATCAGTAACCTAGGCTTTATACATTATTCTCAATAAACATGTAGATCAGTAAAATATGCAGGTGTGTGTGTATGTGTATCTGTGTGTATTTTATCATAAGGAAATTTGAAGGTGGAAAGCTTTAATTTAACAAAATGCATGCAGATGCACCTGCATTTTCAAAACCTGTGAAGATTATAAAGTTTGCCACATTGAGGACAAAAGATACTCTGAAAATGTCAGAAATGTACTTTCAATCCTAAGTGCACATAAAATATAGGAGTTAGAGGTATCCAGCAGCCAGTCCAATTCTTTCATGTTGGAGAAAAACAAACTGGGGTACATGTAGCCTAGGTGAACTATCTAAAGCCCTTTAACTGTCTGAAAGCCTTGAGTCTGATTGATGCTTGGTTCTTTCTTTGTTCCTGTCTTAACTCTGAAGGCTTTCTCAGAATGGGGCTAAGTTACTTTGACCTACTCCACTGATTTCCTTGGTTTAGTGGCCAGATCTCCCAGCGGCTATCCAATGTCATTTATTTCATCTGTGTTATTCTCCTTGACAGTGAATAATCATATTGAAAAATACCTGAATGATCTGTAAACACTAACATTTTCCAGACAAGACCAAAACAGAGAAATGCCTCTTTTAAATGCTAATTAATGCAATATAAGCCATGGTGGTACTCTCTTCCAATAAAGACCACAAGACTCTAGAGTCAGTGGGGTTAAGTGGGAGCTGAATATGTCCAGATGATCTCTCAGACATTCCACTGAAACACTCAGATGTGGAGAAGATCTAAGCAACTGAGTGCTCCTTAAACAGTTTCAATCTTATGTTTTGCTTTTTTGTTTGTTTGTTTGTTTTTTAAACTAGTGAGGCCTAAGGAAATAGCATAGATATTATCACTAGAAGAACTAAAAGAGTATTAACCCAAACATTTATGAACACATCTGGACAGAAGAACTATCCAGCTGAACAATAATAACTACCACCACCACCACCAGATTAGAAATGTAAAGGCAAAGGAGAGCTAAAACAAAGTTGTAAGGAGTTTTGGCACAACACATGGTGAAACCAACTTGACACTTGCAGAGCAAGCTGCTTAAGAAAGGCACGCCCCCAGGCGTGGCTATGTAAATCCTTGTCCACCTGTTCTCTTAAAAGGAGACACTATGTAGCAATGGGATTTTCTCTCTTCCTCCTCCCCGGCCTTAAAGGGCATAATGACCCTTTCACAGCACATATCAGATATTTCCTTGCATATAAGATATTTATGTTGCAAATCTTAACAGTATCAAAATACAGTTATGAAGTAGTTACAAAAATAATTTTATGGTCACAGGAACTGTAAGTAAAGGGTCATAGCATTAGGGAGGTTCTGAACCACTGTGCTAGACTTTGCTATTAGGCAGAGCTTGTATCTTCAGAACTTAAAGTATATTTACTATTTATATTTATTATTCTCTAATTTTTAGATAAATTGGTCATGAATGATGGCCTGCCCTATATTTTGTTTTAAAATAATTGCACTTCTTTATTTTTTAAAAGGGATCTCACTATTGTTGACAAGGTAACAGAGTAATGAAAAGACAACCTGGAAAACAATGGAAAAGATGAGCTAAGCATATACATAATTCAAACTACATATGTTTATTTACTTCTTGGGTTTTGCTACATTCCCAATCCTACAAGAACAATAGCTTTATTAGGGCCAGAACTTGATTTCAGCTCCTACTGTATCCAGTTTCTTTTATGGCATTTTGCACAAATAGGTTTTGTTAAAACAAAAGTGAATGAGTCCATGTCATATTTTATTTATCATCTATGTTTTATCAAACACATTCTACTAGATACCAAGGATGTGGCAATGAACAACGAAGTCCTTGTTCTCCTTGAGCTTATTATTTGGAAAAATAAATTAGTAAGCCACATCTTTACATTGAAATGTATTATGTAATGAGAATAGGAACATACAGACAGAAGAAGTACTGTAGGAATGGAAAAACAGTTGTAAATTTAAAATTGAGATTAACATATGAGCATAATTGAGACAAAATGAAGAGACATATGTTTCCAGAAAATTGTCATGGAAGAGTATAATTGACATGCAGAAAGTATTGAGATGCCAGCTAGAAAGAGTTCTACATATGATCAAGACTTTAACTACCTTTTTTGCATGTAGGAGAGATCTAAATGTATCTTTGAATCTGTGGCTAGTAACCTCAAGTCCAGATGAATGTATGATAACAATATTTACCTTACAAGATTCTTGGTGAAATTAAAAGAGATACCATGCACAAAGCCTATTGTCTGTTATACAGGAAATAAAGTAGATATTACTGCTTGCTGTTGGGCAAAATTTCTCTCTGCTTTAGCCAAAACTGCCCAATAAAACTTTCTTTGGTGAGTAAAATTGCTTCACATTTCTGTTGTCCAATATAGTAGACACCAGCTATGTGTGGCTATCAAGTACATAAAATATGGCTAACACAAGCAGAACTGAACATTTTATTTATCAATTTATTACACTACACATAGTGTAAGTGGCCTCCTATGGTTAGTTGGTCTCCTAGTAGACAGAACAATAGAACAACTTTGTTTTAGCATACCCCTAATGCAACTTATTTAATCTTGCCTTCTTTCTGACAATTATAGTAGTACTACCCTGCTGGCCAGTGTGTGTTGATAGAGTGGTTGATAAAGTAGTTCTAGCCAGTGATATAGATGGGCAAGTCTTCCAGAACCCCTAGGAATGGAGCATCTTTGTTTTTTGGTTACTGGCTTTTCTGTAGCTGTGTCTGGATGTACAGCTCAGAAACTGTGCTGAGCACAACTCAATAGACAGGTGGAGAGAATTTAGTCCACTAAAACTTGGAGTTAACCAGTTCTGCATCACTGATTTTGTAAACATGATTACCCCATTAGTGAAGACAAGATGTGACCAGATCAAATAAAAACATATACAGCTTACCAGCAATATTTTATTTTGATGTACTTCAATGTTAGTTGAAAAATAATGACATATACATGTATATGTATATACATATATAAACTAAGAAACATCATTTTATATATATAAAATATAATAATATAAAATAATTTCCCTTTAAATATTATGCTCTCTATTCTACCAGGATATTTTAAAAATGGTACTGAGGTTTTACTTACACCAGATGTACAGGATTCCAGCTAAGCACTTTTCATTGCAGTGTAAGTAAAAACCTGTTCAAAGTATTGGCAAATCCATCAGCTATAACATAAGACATAAGAGGCACATGTGATTTCTATTAGGTTTTCTGTGTACAGTAAAGCTCTCAGTGCTATTTGCGCCTATATCCTAGCTGTATGGTCTCACACAGGTAACTTAATCTTATTAAATTCTTTCCATGCCTCATTTTTTTCCTGTTTCTAGAACTTAGTTGTGATGATGGAGATTAGTGCTCACAGACATTATTCAAATTAGTGTTTCCTCCCTATGGAACCTACATTGTATTTCTAAGCCATTGAGTTTAAGTACATAATATCCTTTGTTTTCAGAAAGATTGCCTAACTTGTTATACATTGCTTCATTGTACCCAATAGTTGGCAGGTATGAGATGTTTCTAGCAGTTCTAGAGGAAGATAGTATTCTGACAACTGGGGAGCATCACTTCACCCATGTGTTACTTTCCATTAAAGCCATTGACCTTCCAGTTGCAGGTGTATTTGCATATGTTATCATACTCACATGGCATGGCTAGAATTGCAGATTTTCTTTTGAATAAATGGTTAATATTTTTCATAAAGGACACTAATGCTGTTTTGAATTCTCCCTGTGTTTACGACCACAAACAACACAGCTCTTTCCTTGCTATGAGACACAGGTAGAAGCAGGCTCTGTTTGTATTTCTAGCCAAACATCTTTTAGAAAGATCAGGTTGTGGTAGTTAGCAGAGCTGTGGAATGGGAGCAATATTCATTTCTTTGCCAACAAAAAGCCTCAGGTCCTCAAATTTGCTGATTCAGCGGATCACAGGGAGATTACCTAAAACCAATGAATGGCTCAGAATTCCATCAGACTATGAGATAAATTAAATAAAATTCAAATCCCCCTAGCCACCAGAGCCAGAGGACATCAGAGAAAAAAAGAAAAAAAAGATAATGTAGAGGTCATAGTGTCTGGAGTCCTGCTCAGCTTTGCTCCGGGCTGATGTAAAATGAGGACAAAGAGTACACAGAAACATTTTGGTTTTACTGATTCAGTAGAACTCTTGAAGGCTCTTATTGGTACAAAAATGAGGCTTTCTCGTTGACTCTAAATAGGCTTATTAGCAGCGCACAGAGGATTTCCACTGTGATCTTTCCTTTGTCTCTCCGCAGAGGGAAGGTATAGGTCTGAAACAGGCTGATAGCTGTGGAAGTGAAACATACCCACAGATGGAGGGCAGAGAGCGGGCTGACTGCCAGGGTAGGGCTGACATCCTGAGGAGTGTCATTTGTCTGAGCCACTTTGATGAAACAGAGCCCTCTTTTGTGCATTTGTACCTGTGAAAGGGAGCAGCGGTGAAGCAGATCTGCAGTCCCAGAAAACAAATAATTCATATTGATTTAGGGTGCCAAACTACCCCCTATATTTCTTGAGTGTTAGTTTATATTTCAGTACACAGCTGACATCCTGGAATTATAACTTGTTTTCCATAGAGGTTTCATTAATTGGTGAGAAAGGTTTAATTTAGTAGAGTCCAAGGAACTCTTTAGCTTTTTCTCCCCTGCCTAGTGACAGAAACTATTTCTACTGTTGATTTCTGTGTACAATTGATTTGCATCCTCCTTAAGACTGACAGAAAGCCTAGCTTTAGCATGCTGTGTAATCTGGAGAACTCCTGTGCTTGCCCGAAGGGCCAATGGTTTTATTAAATGTTTAAATGACCTTTTAAGAGATATGATTATGAGAATGGGCAAACTGTTTGTTCTCATTCTTAATAATGCAATGTGTATTTGGGATATGTGTCTACAGAGCTGAGAAGAGTGTAGATAAGGGAATCATTGGTGATGTGAGGGAGGGGAAGAATGATAGTTTTGAAAATTTTTTTGAAATTATATGTACACCATTTCCTCTACTATTAGAATCTATACCCATAAAGTCTTGACAACATGACTGCCTAAACATGAGCTGAACAAGGAAAAGAATAATGAGTTTTAATATAAACAGAGTATGATCTCCCAAAGAAGCGAGTTTAACACAGTTGCTAATCCCTTCACTCTACCTCTCATATACAGATAAACACAGAACAGGTTGTGTTGTTAGGAACTCTCTAGCCATATGTGGCTGCCTGTGTTTCTCAAGGACCATACCCTGTGGCTTGAGTGGTTTTCCATTTGACCACACTCTTGGCAGTCTAGCACCAACTTCAGTATGACAATCATAACTCAGGAACAGATTTTTTTTTAAAAGGAAATTTCCGAGAAAATCCTGAATTCATTTGTAAACTATGCACAGTCTCATCATTCAGTCTATGAATCTTAGAAATTGACTACAGGTTTGGCTTCTGAAGCCGTCTGTTGCTCTTTCCAGTTGCCATTTTCTAATTCCAATTTTGGCATTTGCAGGCTTTCCTGGCTTATTAGAGGGTTTATCAACCCCCTTCTCAGATTCCGCATTGGTAGCCTCTGTCTTAGGGTTTCTATTGCTGTAATAAAACACTATGGCCCAAAAACAAGTTGGGGAAGAAAAAAGTTGTTTGGTTTATACTTCCACATTGTAGTTCATCATTGAAGGAAGCCAGGACAGTGACTCAGGCAGGACAGAAACATGGAGGCCAGAGCTGATACAGAGGCCATTGAGAGAGACTGATTACTGACTTGCTTCTCATGGCTTGGTCAGCCTGGTTTTTTCTTTTTCTTCCTTCCTTCCTTCCTTCCTTCCTCCCTTCCTTCCTTCCTTCCTTCCTTTCATGTATTTCTATATCTCAAGATAAGTTTCCTCTTATGTCTTGCTCTCCCCCCTTTTTGTAATTGAAAAGTTTTTTCATTTCACATACCAAACACAGTTCATCTTCCATCTTCTCCTGCTTACCCTGCTCTCCCTGTACCTCCATTCCCTCCTCAGAGTGGGTAAGACCTTCCATAGGAAGTCAACAAAGTCTGGCATCAAGTTGAGGCAGGATCAAGACCCCTTTTTTCCTCTGCCAAGGCTGAGCAAGGTATATCTCTATAGGGAATGGGCTCAAAAAAGCTACTTCATGCACTAGAGGTAAGTCCTAGTTCCACTGTCAAAGGCCCTACAAACTACCCAAGCCACACAACTGTCATCCACATTCAGAGGATCTAGGTTGGTCCCATGCAAGTTTTGCAGCTAACAGTCTAGAGCCAATGAGCTCCCAGTAGCTCAGATCAGTAGTCTCTGTGGGTTTCCCCATAATGATCTTGACCCTTTTGCTCATATACTCCCTCATTCCTCTCCTTGGCTGTACTGGAAAGTCAGTCCAGTGCTTAGCTGTGGATCTTTGCATCTCCTTTCATCAGATGCTAGAAGAAGTTTCTGTGATGACAATTTGGGTGATTAACAGTTTGATTACAGGAGAAGACCAGTCCAGGCACCCTCTTTACTGGTGCTTGGAGTCTTATCAGTCTGCTTTCTTATAGAATCTAGGACTACCATCCCAAATATGGCACTACTCTTAATAGGTTGGGTTCTCCCCTATCAATCACTAATTAAAAATTTTTCCTACAGGCTTGCCTACAACCTGATTTTATTAAGGCATTTTATGAAGATTCCCCTCTCTCAGGTGAATTTGGCCTGTGTCAAGTTAACATAAAACTATGCAGTACAACCTCTTTATTGTTGAGAAGACCATGCTTATCTAGATCTACCATCTATTTTTCTTAAGAGAGCTTTCCATGTATAGATATTAAACACTGGACAAATTTTAAGTTTTAACTTTACACTTTATATAGTTTACTATAAAAAAAGTGGCAACATTTAAACTGTGGTGCTTAGGCATAGAGTTGCTATTCAATAATGTCTCAACATATATATTTATGATAATGGAGTTTTGATTATATGAGATGAATTAGCTATCATTTTCTATAAAATATGTTTATTGACTTTTCATTTTTGTTTTAGCATGCAATTAATTTGTAGGCTTTTAATGAATTTGTTCAGCTTACTCAGAAATTAATGAAGCCTTTTTATCCAATGGATTTTGATATCAGCCCCTTTCCTTTTCTCTCGTGTTCTTGGCATCATTGCTGACAACATAAAAGCCCTTGAGAATCCCCTGCTGAGCCTTCACAAGTACTTGGGTGGTAATTTCACACTCACAGAACTGGACTGTACTAGATCTCTCATGAAATTATTTTTATATTTGACTACAAAGGTCATAGAAGTCAACAAAAATGTACAGAACTGGGCACGGTTTTCTCTATAAAGCATTTTATCCAAATATAGCAAGAAGTATTATATATATGCATATATATGTGTGTGTGTGTGTATAAAGAATTTTCCTTACTCATTTTGTTCATTTGTGGGTTTATGTACTTGAGTGTTTGATCTCTTGAGTTGTATATGAATGGATATACCACCAAGCATATGTAACTGTGGGAAACTCAGAAAATTTTGCAGTGCACTTTAGTATGAAAAAAGATCCTATCATCAAAGTCTTTGTGTTAAAATACCTGCTTTGGCATCATAATAAAATATCATTTGTAAGAAGATCACTTGAACCAAATAAGAAATTATTGTACCTGCCCAGATATATAAGGGTTTCCTGTGACTACAAAGAATGAGGAGATGATTCTAGTACTATAAACACCAGGGACTGCTCGTAAGGCATTTAATAGCAATGATACTCTCCAAGAGCATAGACAAAGGATATGAAGTTGCTGCCACTGCCCTGTGAGGAGCTTATGTCTCTAAGGAACAAGAGGGAATGCCTTTGGATGCAGATAAGAGTCTTTATTGAAATTCAAATTGTATTTTCTTATCTTATATTAGGAAATTTATGGGTAAAGATAGAAGTTACCTAGAATTTTTTTTCTCTTCCATGCTATGAAATTCTAAAAGAATTCATAATTTAGTAAACATATTCAAAAATTAAAATCGAATTCATATTTGTTGTTTGACCCTATTTAAATTTAATTTCTTGATGAAAGTTGTCTTAGGTTTACTATATTTTTTCAGGTTTAAAGATGGTGTAATTTTCTACTATCAGAAACAATAATAGATTTCCTTGCAGCCATGAAAGATGAGGATCACCCCCCCCAACCATTCCTAAGCTGAGGGTTAACTTTATAGAATGAAGGTAGATTTCACTAGAGAGCTCCCTTGACTGCTCAAAAGATATAGATGATGATGAAAAGAAAGTTGAGACTGAGGAATAATCTTGGATTTATTTTGTACCCCGTTTTTGACCAGTTAAAGGAAGATCCAGATTTGGATATAGAAGTATGTAAATAGTCAATGGGTGTTCATAGAAGGGAATGTTGTGGTACTAAAAATAGCATTTTCTTAGAAATAAGTCTTATCTGTTTGCTGACTTCAGAAATAAAATCTTTGACCCATGACTTCTCTGATAAGCCTGGATTTTTCTGCCATTTGACTGTTCAGCACTATTCTCATTTTTATCTTATATTATGGTTTCACATTGATTTGTCACATTATTTGGCTGCTTATCACCTATGTAATGGCAAGCTCCATGATTACAAGAAGTATGTATTTTTCCTTAATGTTGTTCACTGTGCCTGACATGTAGGAGGTGCTATATAAGTATTTGTTGAATGAATAAATAAATGCAAAAATACTGTGGCAGATGATGCATCCATTTCATTTATCTACAATAAAAGATGCTTCTTCCAAATAGAACATATTCTAATTTCTTTTCTTTTTTTAGGCTTGGAATTACTTTATTGGAATAGTAGTGCATGTACCCAGGCAGCATGTTACGTTTCTCACATTGAGCATCTATTTAAAGAACATTTTTAATATTTTTTATAAAGTCATTTTATCCATGTATTCCCTTCCCTCCTCCCAATCCTTCCCAGTCAGTCTTCAGCCTCCTCTCCTCCATCACTCCTCATGTTATGCATAGTTGCTAAGTTTCCTATGAGGTTGTAAAATTGGGCTATGATTCATTGTGCACATAAATTCTTCAACAAATAATAGACATTTTTATAAATTCAATATGAGAATGAAAAAGTAAAATTAAAAAGCATAAAGTAGAAATATTTAAAGCTAGTGGTATATAGTTGGTTAACAATTTTGTTTATATTGGGTGTAACCATGAAACTTTCACATAAATATTTTTATCTTTCACAGGTATATATGATCTGAATCTGCCCAGTCTGACCCCTTAACTTACTTTTATTTACTCTTAGACAAGTGGCATTTAGTTCTTAGTCATGGGGACTGCTCTCCTTGCTTCATCTTTAAGGAAATATTTCCATGGCTCAATCACTTTTGATAGGTTTTCACTTGGTTGCTGTTGTTGTTTTTAATTTATAACATCTTACATTGTTAGCCAGTGCTTACAGGATGCTAATTCTCAATAAATTCTTGATAACTAAAAGGAACAATAATAGATAATTTTAGTATTGTGTAGAGTTTTAAATGATAGACATACTTGATCACTTGATCTTTTGTTAGTAAACTACATTTCCTCTAGTCTGGTTTATTAACTTTAGTTATTTATATTGTAAAAATATATTTAACATTTTGAAAAATGTGATTGATTCCTGTATTAATAATCTGCATGTCATCTTTCCATCTCTCTCTTATCCAGTTTTTTATGTTATACTTGTCAGCATATGGATATGCAATATAACAATAGTATGATTTCAGGCATGATAGTTTTGGTTAAAGTCTTTGGTCTGTCTTTGTCAATTAGACACTTCAGTTTTGCCTGACTCTAGCCAAATTATTCTTTAATTTGGTGTTTAAGAGGGCTTTTTGTAAAATTTATTATTTTTAAAATTTTCATTGTGTATATTCATTATACATGGTGCCATGTCTCATATGAACATTTTTGTACAAGTACAGATTTTTCATTGAGCATATTCCCCATATCCTTGTCTTCTTTTCTTCTCCCTCCTTCTGTTACCTCCTTTGGTTCTCCTAAGAGTGCCATATCTACATACATGTTTTTATGTGACATTACAAATTTTAGGGATCACAGAGGAGAGAAAACAAATAATATTTGACTTCTATTGGCCTAATTTGCTTAATGTGATTTTTTTTTGATCTAGCATGATAGTATATGCCTTTAATTACAGCAATGAGGAGGCATAGACAGGTAAACTCCTATGAGTTCAAGGCCAACAGGGTCTACATAGCATGCTCCAGGCTAGCTAGTGAAACTCTGTTACAAAGACAAAACATACGTATTCAAGTTGCATCTATTTTGCTGCAAACAACATACCTTCATACTTCTTGTGGATGAGAAAATTTTCCTTGTGTTTATGTACTTTATTTTACTCTTTAGAGAGTTTTGGAATATGTACCAGGCTTCTCCAATTCATCTAAAACAAAGCCTTATGGGAACACAGGACTACCATCCACAAAATTGTAATTTGATAGTTGTAACTTTGAATATATGTAGCTTTTATTGTTGAGTTAGAATAAATTTTAGAGATTATTTACTCTATATCTCTTTTTTTATATACTGGGCCAGCAATCAATTAGAAAAACTTGTTCAGGATCCAGGGGAAGGGGCTAGGGCTAGACATCCTTCAGTCTTCCTATCTTTCAGAGATTTAAGCCTCATTTAGCCTACTAGTCTTAGTGATTTGTGCATACTATCCTCTTTATCTCTCTGGCTTTACAATAAAAATAGATATAGTTTGTTTTGCCTTTTACTAATTACATAGTTAAAGGGATGTTCAACATTTTTTAGCCAATTCCAAATGTTTATCTAGTCTAGAAAAATTGGGCCAAAGCAGATGAAGGAGTCTGTGGGTGATTGATCTAAACATCTAAATTGTTGCTTACTAACTTGCCTGTGAAGCTTCTCGTGTTTTGTTATGGTTCCCTGGCTGGAGGCCAATCAGAAATGACCCAGGAGTTCTGACTCAATCTTGTCAGTCTCCCCTTGACCAAGGAGAACATTTAGGCATGAATTGTAGTTTTCATTGTCCTGTGACTGACTCACATTGGAAATAGCTACCTGAGGCCAGCCTTCAGTTCTATTTTGATCTAATTATCTTACAGAAACAGCCTTTAGTGTTTTCTTTGACCTTTGAAGACTGCTCCAAGGCACAGTGAAATTACAAATACTATGGAGGCTGATAGTGTTTCTGTAATGAGGATGCTATTTTATATGCTTAAGGGACAGATGCTTTTTTCTCTGTGGGATGCCTGAGCAGGACATTTTGATGGCCTCAAATGTGGACTCAGCAAACATCAGCGTTGTCTTCTGTTATAGAAATTCCCCTGATACTAAACACTAGAGGATGAAATTGTCTCTAGTGCAAACCTTGGATGTTCAAAGAACAATTTAGTGTTCACACTGTGTATATTCATGTAAGCATCTACTAATCTTCACTTGCAAATCAGAGATCAGTCTAGAATCTCATTTCTGTCCAGTGAGTACAACATAGTAGTCTTTATAAGAGTTCTCCATCTTTCAAGTTTCTGTTCCTAGTTGAATCAAGTCATTCACAGAAATGTTTAGATCCCTAGAGTTCTTGTTTCCTGGCATCATAGATACTTAAATGTTATCATATTGAAATATTAGAGACCCCAGAAAGAACAGAATGACTTCCTCCTTATTCCTTTACTGATATAGAAAGGACAATCAGATATTTTAAGGTATTTTTTTTCCTTTTTTATCCAAGAGGTTGAATTAGAGACACAGTAAAATAAGCAAAAACCTAAAGCTATATATTTCTGGGTCAATCCAAATACGTAAAGCATTGAAAATGTCAGTGATGAAGCTAGATACAAACTGACAGGAAGAAAAAAAATCTGTTTGTGTATTTACAGCCCCAAACCAAAAGCAAAATTAAAATTTGTGCTGACCCTTCTCCCTTGGGGCTGCAGATGTCACTGCTGTCCAGGGCAGCGTCTGTTACTGACTAGAAAAAAGAGCAATGGCATCCAAGTCCCCAGTGTAAATAAAACAGTGTGCCTGCCAAATCCTCAAGCTGTCCTGCAACATGTCTTCAGGTCGAGAATGGGGGCTAGAGGTGAGTGACTGACAAAGGTGACCATTTACATTTACTGATTTTTTGATTGCTCATTCTTTATTATGTTTTATAAGAGGCTGAATATACACAAGTAAACACATAGACTGCAGTCTCCATTTAGTATACAACAGCAGTAATGATCATTTAGTGCTAACATGACTAGACATTTTATACATATATTAAATAATTATTTTATGAGTTCTTTAAGAACTTCGCACAATGCATTTTAATCATACTCACCCTCAACTATTTCTCTGAACTCTTCCCAGATCTACTTATACCTCATGCCTTCTTTTTTTTTTAAAAAAAAAAAAATTAATTCTGTAACCCATCAACTCCAACTTGTGTTGTTGATATCTTTCTCAATATTGGGCCTTCCACTGGGAAGAGCTTGATCTAACAAAAGCTATACCATAGGGAACACAGGCTCTAACTCCCCAAGAAGCCATCAAAGTTCCTCAACTAGGAAGGGGACCTTTCTCACTCCTTCTAAAATGTATATTGGCTGGATCTTAGGCAGACATCCACAGCTGCCAGGAGATCAGTAATTCAGTAGTCCTGACATCCAGAAGGCACAGCTGTACTCTGGTCCTCCATGACATCTGGCTTTTACAATCTTACTGCTTGCTCTCTTGTTAAGTTCTTCCATGGGCTTCAGAGGTGTCCTAAAGATGTCCCACATGTTACTGAGCACTCTACAACCTCTTATTGTCTGAACATTGACTTGTGTTCGATTCTGCATTAAAGAAACTTCTCCAATTTGGCTTGAGAGCTACTCTAATCTACAGGTGGGGGATAATGAACTTAGAGGGTAGTTTGATACCATATCTGTTTATCAAAATAATTGTAGTATGCACACCTTGAGGGAATAACCTGTGAGCTCCCCATACATAGCTTCTTTGCCAGATCTGTGTACCAGGCATGGGTTTCAGCCTATAGACAAGAATTTAAATACAATCAAAAGTGTTACTTTTATGGCCTTCATGCCACTATTGAAACCATAGACATATGTTCCCATGCTGATCTTCTTTTCAGTTCACAGCTGGATAAAACTATTGATGATGCCACTACCACCCCACCCCCACAGTATGCTTAATAGTACCTTCCAGTACTATGAGAGCTAACCAACAGACAGGAAGTCTCCTGTTAGTGCCTACTTGGTTTTCTCATTCTCATGACCAAGGTATATGCTATCTTCAGTAATAGGATCTTACTGTAAAGCTCCGGTGATCAACTAAGATCAATGTCACTGAGAAAAGTCTCTGAGCTCTGCAGCCTGGGCTCCAGAACCCTGGGTTGAAAGGCAATCACACCTTCACAGCAGAACTGCTGCATAATGCCCAGCTTCTAATGCTAGAAAACCTCTGCTATTTGATGGTCTGCTGCAGTGAACAGCCACATGGGCCCTAGTGACAAGTGGAGGTACCACTGTCCTGAGAGCCAGGTACCTCCTTTTCCTTAGCTGCTATGATAGAAGGGGAAATGAAAATCATGAAACCAAAGCTGGTTAGGAGCCCAGACAAAAATTCCACTCTCTGGAACATACCTGGCTGCATTTGACAGCCCACTGTGAGGACTGGGTGGTTCCAGGCAAAGACTTCTGTCAAGGCTAGCAAATGCCTTGGCAACCAAAAGTGAACTCAAAACCCCCAGTTTGCAAGGAAAGAATAGTGAAAAGCAACAGATGAGATTTCCTCCTCTCCCTGCTTCCCTTGTAACACCGAGAGAAGGGGAACAGGGGGCGATACAGTTAGTAGCCCCAATTGAGGACACTTTCCATTTATGTAAAAGTTCTTTCTCTGCTCTCTTCTGATTGGTCCTGTTTTATACCTCATTTGAATACACATACTCCGCCAAACACTGCCCAGTGGGCTGTATCTAAAAGAGGGCACAACCTCTCATTTTTGCTAGCCCAACATCCTGTCCAGCTTCTAGTAGGCCCCACTTTCTCCAGAGAAAGAAGCCTGAAGATTTCAGTATCTGACTTTAGGCCAGACTCTGGCTATTAGCCAGCTCCCAGCTCTGGCTAAAGTTGGCTGCTAGATGGTCCCTAGGGAAGGAGGCTTGTTGCTGAGGCACCCCCTGGAGGCAGACTCACCAAACAGACTCTTGCCTTTAGCAAGCAATCTTGTTCTGCCTCCCACTCCTCTGATAGACAATATTCCTGCTTCAAGATGCACCATGCAGCCTTCAAAACCTGCTACTTCTCCTACAAGGGGGAAGACTCACTCAGGGCTGCAACAGCTAGCACTCCCGTGGCTCTCATCAGTGACCCATTGTCTGCAGAACTGCTCTGCCAGGGACTGCACTTCGCTGCACCCGAAAGCCCTCTGAGACCTCTCTAGCCATAAAAGTTGGAGACAGTTCTTCCACTGGCATCCTAAAGCTGGCAGGGTGCACAGGGCTATAGTATTTGTACACTCTCAGGTAGTCATGTTGAAATATGGAGAATTCAGAGCATTGTAATGCTACAAACCTCTCCTTTGTGGCAAACAGAAGTCCTTCCTGACATGTTCACCCTTAACTGTCTACAAGCTCCCTTCTTAGAGGAGAGGCAAGACAAGAGCCCAGTTGGAGGCAGAATATAGACTGTTTGAAAACAATTGGAATGATTAATTAGATGGTTTCATGCTGCGTTGGACTTTGCTAATGTATCTTTATTAGTAGTCCCTTGTTATTCAAGATCAATTGTCACTTTTTTGATAGGAATGACAGTAGACCTTCACAGGCCCGGCTTGCTTTCTACAAAAAGGTTTGAGCATATAGTGCTAATCCTTGAGTGTCTTATGGATTTATGAAAACACTTGGATGAATAGGAAAGAAAACCATTAGAGTGTGACTTAAGGCTCACACGCACTAGTGCAAAAGGACATTCCCAGAGCAATAAAGCTGCTGAATGCGTACCCAGAATAGGCTACCTCTAGAAAGCTGTTGGCCAGGGAGGCCTTAGAGGCCCCCCAAATCATATGGCTATTTCTACTGCAGATAAATGAAAAAACTAGATCATAAATTCCAACTGTTGGAGACACTGCACATTCTACATAGACTGCCTGAAGTCCAAGATGAAGCTGGAAGTTTCCCCAGCCATCTAACACTCATAGTTAGAAAGGTGCTTGGAGCATCATGGGCAGGTTTCTGGAAAAAAAAATTAACAATAGCCCTTGTCAGTTATGGATCATATATGCTATACCACCAACTTACAAGGCAAGGCAACTTGTACCCACTGGTGCAACTGTGGTACAACTCATATAGGGACAACTATGCCCTCTGGTTGGTTTAAAGCCTGCTGTACAAGAACAAATATACTCTGGTACACTGAGATAGGACAAAACCAGTGGCAGAAAAGCCATAGGCCCTAGGGAAAGCAAAACAATTGATTATTAAATAGATATAATGTGCCAGTCAACTTGCTTTCTAAACATATGTGTTTATGCCCATAACTTCATGGAACTGTCACTCCTTGAGATGAAAAAAAAGAGTTACTTTTTTTCAAAAAGTGTTCTGTACTATAGAGACTCAAAATCCATCAAGCTCCACAGACAAGTTATTGTTGCTGTGCCATAGTGGTCCAATATTTAGCAGTAAATGAGCAAAAATAATGAGTCTTCTATATCAGCACCTCCAAGGCTCAGGGAACATTAATGAAGAGAGAATGGAAAGAAGAAAGTAAAGAATGGAATGTTGTATAGCCATTTACTCCAATTTAAACTAATCTGCCCTGGAAGGAAGAGAGAACCTCATGAAACTCAAAAGGTTCAGAGAGTTTAGAAAGTTCTATGATTCACAAAGCCCTCACTAAGGTAATAGAAGCAATAACAACCTTCAGTGAAATGAAACTCTTCAACTGACCTAATTAAAAATGTGCAGAGAATTTTGGGGTTGCAGCTTTGAATCACCACCTGTGCTGGCTGAAAATATAGCTACCTTTGAGTCTATAGGGACCCCGCGCCCATACAACTGTAAGTATTCCCAATATTTGAATTGATTTATCAACCCAAATTTGGTGGGATTGATTCTTTGGTGTCAATGATGCCCTTTCTGGGCATAGACATTTATTCATACACATCCCAAAGTTATACAACAGTCTTGTATCTGTGGTTGGTTTTAGGTTGAATATCACAGGTTCTTTCTGTTTAAACTTGGAAGCTGATGTGATTTTCCTTATGTATATACTAACAGTTAGTCCTGGGTGAGGATTAAACTCATCTATTTTGAGTGTCTCATCTCAGCCATAATGCACATTCTCGAAACAACAAATTTTCCATTTAACCTGAAAAGGTATCTGTAAAATAATTTGTCCAAAGCAATTACAGAAGGCAGCAAAGTTCTGTTTCAAACCCAGGCTTGCATTATTCCAAAGCTTGTGACCTTTTCACTATGAATAAACAAATGGGAAAATAGCTGAATTATAAGTAAAATGCTTCTTGAGTAAAACATAAATGTGTTCAGTACCTTCCACTAAAATGCTTATCAAATGAATAAATAGATAAGCAAATTGGTAGATACAACTATAAATACCTTAGCTCATTTACTTCCCCACAAAATGGAGAGCATAGTCAAACATTCAGGAGGCATAAATGATTAGGAAAATGTTTCAGCAGTGATGGAGATTTTATGGGATTACTCCCCCCAATTTCAATAGCCTTAATGTCATTGCAATTTGGTATAATGCCATTGAATTTCAAGCTAGGGAGTTTGATGATCTGGATAGAGAAATGTAAGGATCTGAAATATGGTTAAATAAATAGGTTGAACTGAAATTAGCCTCTTAGAACTTTAAGAGCTACCACATAAGGTCCAAGAGCTGGAAACAAGAGTGCTGTTCCCTACAGCCAAATATTGCCTTAATTCCTAATTTAACTTCTGCCATTTGATCTAATATTGCAACATCAAGGCATATGGTCCCGCCACATGTGAGGAGTTTTTACTAATTTAAAGCAAACACATCACATGGGAAGGAATGCAAACTGAAAACCAGCAATGGTTGTTGCATTGCTTATTTCTACTGTGTGACTTTGTCTTCTATTCTTGACAACTGTCTTAATTTGAAAACCTTTCACCTGTTCTTTCTACATCAGCATTCACCCAACTTTCACTCTTTCTACACATTCTAGAATGATATTCCTGGATGACAGCTTTTATCACAAGATCAAAACACCTATCACAGTTCTCTAAAGCTTGCTTAACAACAGACTCGAAAAATCTTTGCCCTTCTCAACACTATAGTTCCTTCCTAAGGCAGATCTGCTAGAAGAAAGAATATTTTATTGGGCCATATATCTCATTTTAGTTATATTTCTTTTGTTGTTTTTTTTGTTTTGTCTGTGTTTTCTGTCATCTGAGGAATCCTAATTTAGAACCTTAAAACAAGATGTACAAATTATCTCTGACACAGTTTCTTACAGATGTAGCATCAGTCTCCATGTCAGAGTCCCAGAAGGACCAGAATTAGCTGTAGATGATTGAAATAAAGGGATAGCAAATTAGATGCGAGGTGCCTAAGGACTAGCAATGGTGAAAATGAGACACTATTCCTAGGGGTCAAGAAATAGAGGGAAAATAGGGTGTCTTGGGAACCTAATATACATGCAGGACAGCACTTGCAAAGTCGAACACTGAGAAGACACTGCCAAGAGCAGAGCTTGGGCTTAAAGCAGGAATGGGAAAAAGAAATATTCTTATCTTTTCTTTTTGTCTTTAAGTTATATCCTTCTAGATAACCTCAACTAAACCAAATTGAGATAAATACAAAAAGGAAGGGAATTCTAAACCATGAGAAATGGTAGGGACCAGACAGAACTGTGAATTATTTCAAAGCCTTTTTGTAGCTTTCTGGAGGAAAGTGATTGCTGGCTGCTCATATTTGAGGTGAAAGAATAGCCAGGCACTCTCCTATACCATACATACATACCTTTAAATTTACTTAGAATCTCAGTTTCCTTATCTTTAATATAATAATTAATTTATAAAATTGTCCTGAACAGTAAATAAAACTATATAGTTAACTAACTTGAAGGTTGCTTCAAAAAGTCATGTGGAAACCTATTTTATAAGCTTCATATAAGGTATGGTGTGTGTGTGTGTGTGTGTGTGTGTGTGTGTGTGTGTGTGTGTGTGTGTTATAGACTCATGTATCATGCACAGGGAATTATTTTTATCTCAGAATCCATAGAATGTCAAGTAAAAAGGCCAGTTATGGGTATAGTATATCTCTATACTTTCTTACTAGGAAGAAATGTATATTGAATAATCTGGGGAAAATAATTGTTCACCCCTAAAAAAACCCTGATCTTATTTTATCCACACTTTTTTTTATCATTCATGCCTTTTGTGGACTGCTACTCTGGCTTTAAAGGCCCCCAGAAGCTCACCAGTTCAACATTTGGCTTTTGAGTGATTTTTTTCTCTAGGAATTTGACATAAATCTTTCCACAGTCTCTCCTGAGTCACCAGGGTAGAAATCCTTTATCTGCTTTGGTCTTTTATCCCTTCTTGCTGTATAGAAACACAACTATGAACTGGTATAAATAATCCTGATGCACTGACTATACTATCTTAACTTGTAGTGATATATATTTGATAAAATTAGTCTGGAATATCAGGAGAATCAACCACAGAACCAAGCCATAAAGGTCAGGGAGTGGTGACCCATACCTTTAATCCTAGCTTTAGGAATGTAGAAGGAGGAAGTTAAGATAGCCTGCAGAGGAAGGGAAAAGAGATTTATCAGCTTTCCCAGACACTTCCTTGGTAGGCTGAGGAGAAAAAAGTTGGATCTGAGGATTTTGTAGAGACAGGACCAAGGAACTGGTCAATGAGAAGTGTCTATGGTTTGTTTCTCTATCTCTCTAATATTCCAGACTAATTTTATTAAATACATATCACCCCATTAGCTCCTAGATACCTTGCCTTACCATGAGCTCATCAAAAACACTGAAGCCTTACACTAGTCTTGGGGTGTCTCTGGTAAACCAGCCTCCTTTCTAACTCTCCAGCAGCACAGTTTTACTGGACTAGAGGTGAACTGGATGTCAATCCCTGCCTCTCTCATGCCCAGTTCTTCAGTAATACCTTTCCTTCATCTATTCTCCTTGATGTTAAAGTAACTTCAGCTGATGATGGCCAAATGTCCTCAATGGTTTCTATGAGCCTGTCCATCAGAGACTGGTTTCCCTCATAATGCTTCATGATATATAGTTTTTGTTTTAAGGAAGGGCTGTTTCACTTAAAGAGGAATGGCTATACAATGAAGACAAAATGCAATACTGCTTAATATATGAAACTGTATACAACAAAGGATATAGTATTTTCTTTTCCTATTTCTTAACTGCTCTAAAATTAAATTCTTGAGCCTCAAATTTTTGTCAAAAGTGGTAACATATATAGCAATACATTATTTGGACTTAAGAAAGAACAATGATTATAGCCATAAAATATTTTAAAATATTCTTGGAAATAAGATAACTAAAATTAATTTTTCAAACATTTTCAAAATCATTTTCACAGCTTTCATGAATGAGTAAAAAAATTAAAGAAACTTTCAAACACAATTAGAGATAAATATCTGTATATAATATATGAACTTAATAAATATCAAGGCACATTCAATGATAAATTGCCATGTAACATTCCCAGAATTTTTTTAGTGTTAACAAGTTATCTTAATAGGTCTATGCCAATACAATATAATACGTATCTACTACATATGTGGCTATTTCACCATAAAACTTGAAGCTTCCTCTTTCCCCTCCCAAAGATGTAAGCAACAAAACCTCATTATTGTGATTTTAAAACAATAAAGAGGACAATAGAAATTAGCATATTTAGATATACCTTGGTTGGTTGTTGATGAGTTGCAAATGCTCAGGGGATTTAAAAGGAGGCTGCTGAAACTTGAAGAAAGAAGATGGAGCCCCATCCAAGTCAATAAATACCAATGTGAACTTCTCAGCATCTGGGAGACTGAGATAACATTTTCCATGGAGCTGTCTCCAAGTTGCTGTAGAAATAAATTGTACTGTCAACAAGAAGCTTTTATGTTCCATAAATTGTTCTCATGTAAAAGACACTGGTCCTCATTCACTCATTCTTCAATGGAAGGGTAGTGGGTGCTATGGGACATGTGTATGGTGAAGGGCATGGGCTTCAGAGTTCTGTCCACCTGCAGTGGCTCAGGCCTTAAAACTGATTGTGACCCAGAGAGAGACATCTAGTTTTGAGGCTTTCAGTTCATCATCTTGAATCCCAGTGTCTTATAAGATTAAGGTGACAAAGTAAAATGATTTTGACAAAGAGTTAAGACAATAAGGAAACTGTCAATAGGCATTTGACCTCCCACACTGAGAGCACACAGTGATGATTGTCAACTAGGAAATCTTCAGACCCTTTGTAGGCAGGGTAGGCATTCACAGCCCCAAGGACAGAGCAAAGCAACATGGGCAAGAATAGTGCAAAGAGCTGGAAGGTTTTGTGGTAGAACTGCTGTTCTTCTAATTAGAATGACTAGTAAGGATCCTAAGAGAGGTGGTACATAGTTTGATTGAACCTTGCAGAAAGAATCAGATTTCAGTAGGAGAGGATGTGGTTGATGGATATTTATATGGAAGTATGTGACTTGAGTGATCCAGCTGTTCAAACTAGTGTTGCACATCAGAAACTTTTCACAGGATAACGAGATTCTATAAATGTCTTGAATTATTTTTAATGTGTCTATCAAGCACTTGACATATGGACAGGAAGATGTGGCATTTAAATTTTTAATTTAGCTTAATTTTAACAGGAAATTTTAAGTCTACATATGACTAGTGATGATCCTGTGAGTAGGATACATGAAACATTTACCGTAATAAGATCAAAACATTTGCCCCAAGAGGAAAAAGAATTAATGTATCAGAACAACAAGTTTAGATTCCAAATCAGAAACAAACATATTTATAAGGAGAAAACCAATTTTCAATGAAGACCAACATTCAGACATCAGAGATGGAAGACCTGCAATAAAAGAGCTTTAAAGAAGGATTTGCCTTGATCTGTTAGTTTCAGAAATTACTGGGCATGAGGAAAGAGTTTGTTATCTTTGGTAACTGAGAAATTATTAGAGATCTTCAATATCTTTAATAGTAAAGTTTCCTTGAGCTATGGTGGTTAAAAAAAAAAAAGATGTTGTATGTGTGTGTGTAAAATGGTGGCACCTGCAGAGCATGCCCCCAGGATAGCTGTGTGGATCTATGCCCACCCACTCCCTTAAAAAGAAATAACACTTGGCAGTGGATCCCTTTTGGCTTCCTCTTTTCCCTTCTTTCCCTTTCTCTCTCTCTTTCTTTCTCTCTTCCTTCCTCTCTTTCCCTCCCCCTCTCTCTCTCCCTTTCTTTTCTCCAGATATCCAGCTCCCTAAATAAACTCTCCGTGTGGCACCTGACAGTGAGTGTGTGAGTCTGTCTCACCCATGCACAAAAAACCCTCACATAATGGATTAAAGGTTGAGGTATTTTGAGGAGGAGCAGCATGGAGCAAAGTCCTCTTGCTAGGGCTGGAGATTAAACCATTGCACACTAAGTTAGTTTCAGCAAATCCTGTATAATGGCCAAGTAAGTGGTGCTCCGGCAGGCAAACTAGGTAGTTTCAATGCCAGGTGTGAAATTATAGTGGTTTAGATAAGAATTTGAAGCAATTCTACAAATAACCACTCTGAGTCATGACATTTTCAGGCCACATTGAAAACACTGGCAGGAAGAATACAAACAATGTCAAATGATAACCAAGCTCCTTGCTGAGTTTATATTCTTAGCTGCTCAGGATAGAGTATTCGCATGCTTTTACTTTTATGTGGTAAACAACTAATTTTACTTGCACATAGTAGGTAGCCAGCAGAACAGATAAAGAAGAGAATCCCTATGGATACGTCAAAGTGTGGTAATCCATAGACAGGGCTACATTATACAAAGATTTGTCTATCTTTCATGATGAAATGGCTACAATAATTATTTCAGTGTTTCTGTGAAAATCGCTTTTGATATTCTATACAGACACAAACTATTTTGTGTTCAGCCCAGGTGATAATGAAAATTTTAAGGGATTTGCTTTGTGATAATACATTTTTAGTGTCGCACCAGCTTCTCCCTTGTGCCCCCTCTCAAAGTTCTTTCATGTACCTATCCTAAAAATGATGATCTCACTTTCTGTATTATTGCTATATATACATAGCAATTAACATATGTATACACAAATATATAAATAGAATCCACCTCGTCTGCTTTTAATGTATGTACAGGGCTTTGAGGATGTCCACTTTGTATTGAATAATGCATAAGGAGGTTCATCCCTGAGATAGGTTAATTCTCCCTTTCTCAGCAGACACTAGTTGCCTATAGTTCTCTTTTGGGTTGGATCCTCATGAGATTTTTCTCCTCCTGATTTAGCATGTCTATTGATAATTCCACTGCTTATGTCTAGTTTGTGCAGCAACTTTGAGGAAAGACCGGTTCACAACAGACTTTCTAGTAGTCTGGCTCTTAGTATCTTCCACTTCTCTTCACTGTTTTCTGAGCCATAGATGTAGGAGCTGTAGTTCTATTCACTGGGCTGAGCTCTTCACCATCCATTGACCTCTGGATTCTGTTTGCTTGTCATGGGTGTGCGTGCGTGTGCGTGTGCGTGTGCGTGTGCGTGTGTGTGTGTGTGTGTGTGTGTGTGTGTGTGTAATTGTCTCCATTTATGGTATAGAGAAGCTTCTGATTAGGAGAGGCAAAGACTAGGTATCTAAACAGAGAGCTCACAGCAGCAAGAACAACAAAAACAAAAATAAATTTAAAAAATAGCTTAGAAAGAGCTCAAAAATATGTATAATTCTTAACAATTAGGGAAAAACAGGTTAAAAGAAATCTGAGGTTTTTATCTTACTCTAGGTCAAATGGCTAAAATTAGCAAAACAATTGTCAACAAAGCTTGTGATGTTGTGGAGAAAGAGGAACCCTTTTTCACTGTTGATGGGAATGCAAATTTGTCTAACCACTCTATAAGTCAGTATGGAGAACCTCAAAATAAACCCAACTAAAAATAAATATATCATATGACCCAAGTATACCACTTTGCATGTGCTCAAAAGAGTCAGCAAAGGACTCCACAGATACTTGCTCAGCCATATTCATTGCTGCTCTGTTCACAAGAGCATGAAATGGAAATGACTTACATGTCCTTGAATAGATTAATAGATAATGAAAATGTCATACGTATACACAATGAATACTATTCAGATGGAAGAAGTAAAATCAAGGAATGTACAGATAGATGGAAATGGAAGTAGAAAATATTATACTGAGTGAGGTAACATGGACAGAGAACTAAAAATAGCACATGCTCTCTCTCATCTGAGGTTCCTAGGTCCAAATTTTCAGATGTAACTGTATAATACAGAGTAACTGCCAAAACCAGTGAAATTGAAGGAACCATATTGGAGGGCTTGAGAGAGAAATAGGATACAGATGATATGAAGCAGAAAATAGAAAAATGAAGAAGAGGCTCCAACTGGGAGGGGGAAGAAGTTCAGTACAGAAGGAGGGGGAAGGAAAAACAAACACACATTTTATATTTAATACCTTGTATCCTGTTTTTACTTAAAGGTTTTTTTTTTTTTTAAATTTTACATTCCAACCACAGTTCCCCCTCTTTTCCCAAACCCCTACTCCTATGTACTTTTGAGAAAGGGTAAGGCCTCCCATGGGGAGTCAACAAAGTTGGAATATCAAGTTGAGCAGGACCAAGCCCCTCCCCCTATATCAAGTCTGAGCAAGGTATCTCTTTATAGGGAATGGGCTCTGAGAAGCCAGTTCATGCACTAGGGGTAAATCTTGTTCCCACTGTTAGGGACCCCACTAATAACCCAAACCACACAACTGTCACCAACATTCAGAGGGTCTAGTTCAGTGCCATGCAGATACCCCACCTATCAACCCAGAGTCCATGAGCTCCCACTAGCTCATGTCAGCTGTCTCTGTGGGTTTTCCAATATTATCTTGACTCCTCTTTGCTTATATGATCCCTCTGTCCCCCTCTTCAACTGTACTCCACATATAACCAAAGGATGCACAATCATACCACAAGGACACGTGCTCAACTATGTTTATAATATTATCTCTAATAGCTTGAACCTGGAAACAACCTAGACACCCCTCAACTGAAGAATGGCTAAAGAAAATGTGGTACACTTACACAATGGAGTATTACTTAGAGGTTAAAAAAATAAACAAACCAACAAAAAAAATGACATCATAAAATTTGCTGGAAAATGGATGGAACTAGAAAATATTATCTTGGGTGAGGTAACCCAGAGCCAAAAAAACCAAACACAATATATACTCACTCATAAGTGGACATTAGACATAAAGAAAAAGGTAATGAGTCTACAGTCCACAGAGAAGCTAGGTTATCTTGAATTTTAAGGGAAGTTATGACACTTTGGCTGTCAGTGCTCTCTACAAGAACCAGCAATGAAAACATACCCCAGTACTGGGCATCATAAATCTCATTTTGAATGTTTGGTCAGGATAATAAAAATGACTCTAAACCAATATAGAATATTGCCTATAAAGGCTGGATGCCTCTTAGAAGTTGAAGGTAAATCCTATTGTTAATGGCATTACAGACTTAGAATGCAAGACTTGGATTATTTGAGCTGGATCTAACCTGAAAGCCCTCTTCCTGCAATCTAGGAATCCATGGTAATAGAAAATACCGGGCAAGTTTTCAAAGAAGGGAGCCAATTAATAGTCACACCCACTTGTGGCACCTATGAACCACAGCAATGACCAGCATGGCAAGATATCCCTAAAGATTCATTAATGACAAGTACATGCTGGTGATAACCAACCATTTTCTAATTTGATTTAAGACCCACTCAATAGGAGGGCAATTATACCTGGTACTAGAGACCTAGCCACTGGGCTAGTGAAATCATGGGTTTGAGGAAGAATCTATTAATGTTGCTTAGTTAAAACAGCATGATTTCTAACTACATTATAAATTTTAACCTTATACCCACTGGTAAGTATGACTATCACCTCTCATCAAAAATCAGTGACTTAAGATATATCACTTAGGGGAAAATATAAAGGTTATTTATCATACTTTCAGTAAATATCACTTACGCATTTTCTTGTATTTCAGGCAATGGTGACTAATATAGTCTCAAATCTCTAGTCATTGCTCTGGTTGTAGAAAACAGTTTAATACAGTTTGAGATACTTGCTTCGCATGATGCTGTGAAGGAATCCCAGGGGAGTCCTTGGGGGAGATCATGGGAAGTTTTATTGGGGCACATAGGCTTGAGGAAGGTGTTCATGGATAAGCCAACTAGGTACAAATGACAAATAAAATCATTCTCTTCCAGGAAAAAAGTATAGAAATGGAAGGAAAATTATATTGTCTGAAAATAAAATTTAATTTAATCTAGCTTAAAAATAAAACAGGTTTCCTAAGAGAATTTCTAACGTGGCTGAGGAAGACACTGGTCATAAAAATATGTTTCCATTTATTTATAAGGTAATTGAAGCCATTAAGGTTAATGTGGGGTTAGTGAGATCATAGACAGATAGACCTTCTGAAGCAAAATTTGATAATTGAGGTGAGAGGTGATTGATCCAAGATAACAACACCTTTAAAGGTAGAATGGAAAGAACGTTTTTGAAAAGTAGTTGATGATTTATGATGCGTAATGTTTCTCTTGATTCTTTTATTAAGGTTATCAAAATGAGATAAACTGAATTGTTGAATAATTGATTGTGTAGATAAACATACTGTATATTTGACCACAGGTGGTACATATAATTGCTTGCTTATGCATAACTGCAGACACTGTTTAAATTGAGTTGCAGTTGGTAATAGTTTCCAGCATTTCCTGTTGCTTCAGAGAGATGGGAGAGTGGAGGACAGTTCCATGGTTGACTTTGTGAGAATCCCAAAACATTTGTGTTATATTGTTTACTACGAAGTGTGCGTATCTTTCTTTTAAATCTTCTGTAGTCCTAATGGGTGGTAGCAGTCTCCACTGTCCTGCTCCCTCTTCCTGGCTACTTATAAATTTATTATTACTTTAAAACTGATTTTATACCCCCTTCCTTGGCCCATCACATTTCTCATGAATAATTAGAATATGCAGATATCCAAAATGTAAGTGAAAAATAATTTTTTTTTGAGATTTGTTAACATTTTCTAAATGATTTTAAGATACCTGGAAACTAAATCTAAAAGGTAGTGACTTATAGTGATGATACCTGAAGTGAGGTAGGGTAAGGGACCCAGGAAATTTCTATAAACTTTAATAGAAACTAAATACATAATCCCTAGTTACCACCAAGTAAGTAGAACATAAAACATTATCAAATGTTTGGTTGTCTTATAATGTGTAGACATGTTTTATAAGTTTAAACAAAAAAGATTTAGAGCCCTCAGTAAAATATGTGATTTGTTGCTAATATATTTTAATTAATGAATTCTATTGTGAAAATACCTTGGCTGTTAAGTGTCTGACAGTTAAAATGGTCAAGAACATTTCTATTATTTTTAGACAGTTTGTTTTTATAGGGGAGAAGGAAGCAAAGGATGTATGTAGAAGGAAAGTTAGCCTAGGGTAGCAGGCTGAAGCCAGGGATTTGGAATGATGAGACAGTGAAGGGTTTTAACTCCTCAATGCAGTAACCTGGATGAACTGATTTATCTAACAGAACATCCCTTTCCTCAGTGGTTGTTGATAATGCTTACTTTATGATATGTATTGAGGGTGGAATGAGATAATGCAAAGGGAATAAATACTCAGTATGGAGAGTGACTCACAGCATACCTAGTACAAAACTAATATAAATTACAAAAAAATATCACCATGACTCAAGCTTCTGTTGGAATTTTAGGCATAACTTCACGATAATCTGCAGAAAGTCACTGTTTCAGGTTTGGAGCCTTCTTATCTGCAAAGTGAAGCAAGAGGATTAGGTGAGCTCCAAATTTGATGACTAGGATTAGGATTCAGTGATGCATATGAGTCACATCTGAAATTTGTCATTTTTGACAAGTTTTATTTTACACCCAGTCATGCATTCCTTCTGAGCACAGAAAATACATTCCATATGAGCAGAGTTACAAGGTTTAGAGATGATTTCAGAAACATGGTAGGTATCTAGGTGAAGAATTCCATCAAGCAGTTAGAAATAAAATTCAGCAGGATAGTTAGAAATTATAAAATTAGACTATTGATTTATATTTTATTTTTTGATTTTGAGACACAGGGTCTCATTGCTTAATTCAGGCAGGCTTTGAACTCACTACCCTGCACCAATTTCCTAAGTGCTGGGTTATAGGCATATATTCCACAGCTATATACACAGCTAAAGCACCCTTAAGACCTTAACAATACATATGTTATCCAAAGAATAAAAGTCTCCAAGTGACTATATTGGGATCTTTGAATACAGATTATTGTCAAAGACAAAAACCTCTGGGAAAGAGTGGAACTGGGGGCTGAAAGGTGCTATCTCTGTAGTTACATGCTGTTTCTTAAGCTTAACTGTGTGCTTCTCTATCCATTCTCCTTTGCATGTGCTCACCCTTAGGGAAGTTGTGGATCATGGTGACTGGGCATCTAACTTTGGAGCTCAAGTTCTTAGATAAAAGTACCATAGGCACTCTATGACTTTGCTACTCTATGATTTTTGGTAAGGTTTTTCTTTGTGGTTTTTGTTTGTTGGTTGGTTTTGCTTTTTGAATGTTAGTTTCTCCAGATAGTAAATGAACAATAGTGTAAGCCTTAGAAAGGTTTGTTAGAGTTAAATTAGATGATGTATAGGGCACTAGCCTGAAACAGATAGACAGGTATGAAGAATCAACAGTTTTCTTTTTCAGTTATTAAAATAAGTTTATGTTTATCAGGAAGAACTAGAAAGGTTCTTTATTTTAAATGAAACAAATATTTTCAGTGAATCTATCCATGAGCAGAATAAAAAGAAGTTCAGAAAATGTGGTTGTTTTTGAATTGACCTGTCAATTTCCTTAGAAAAGAAAATTGAGTATACTGTGCAGATACAATTTACGTTAAACAGTGCTTCTCAATGAAATATATCAGAAGTGAAGAATAGAGATTTATGTCAGAAAAGGAAGAATCGAATGTGTGTGTGTGTGAGTGTGTGTGTGTGTGCACGTGTGTGTGTGTACATGTGCACGAGCTCACATTTCAAACTATAGTATGGGGTCTAAATATAAAATACTGAGAAATCAGTAATTTAAACATTTAACATGAAATTGATTTTAAGTTCTTTGTATTCTGGATATCTGGTAATTATGTTAAAACAGAAAAGGGAAATTTCCAAAATCTATTTGTTTTCTTCCTCTGAAATGATGGCATATGCCTGATAGATATAGATTTTCACTTTAAAAATTAAAGAGGGGCTCAAATGAGTTTAGTTATTTTCTTCGGTGATGAAGTGCTCCCCGGAGGTGGACTGAGAGAAGTGATAAATCTTTGATGCACCTGTGTAATATATGCAGTATACTGCTGAGAGTGTCTGCTTCTTGAGGATTCAGAGGCAGAAAACCAACTGCAGGGATCTGAATATTCTAATATAGTTTTGACCCTAAAGACAGGGCCTAATACAGTTTTATCCACTGAAAGGAATAATCAGAGACAAGAATGCTGCCATAAGAACCCTCCCTCCAAGCATGAATATTGTTTCTTCATTTTCCATGATTGTCATCACACTGTCTTGAGCACCTTAAAACAAAGTATCATGGTAACTTTATATCAGAGATCCCAGTTGTCACATGTTCCTGCAACCAGGGTCCTCCGAAGGCATGTTAGAAGCTAGGGTTGGTGCTTTTGGTTCTGCGGAAAGACTTTACCTAAAATGAAGAAGGCATAGGCTACCAAAGCAACTGGGTGGGAATAGCTAGTCCTCCAGCATCTTTGCCATTCCAGAATGAAATGGAAACAGGAAAGGAGAGATGGCATCAAACATCCCTTAGAAGAGTTTCCTTTTCAGAAACAAGACTTGGATCTGAGCTTCTACAGAGGAAGCACAACTGAATTCTTCCTTTGCTCCATGCAGCACAAAGGTCGGAGCAGAAACAGGCTTTCATACTATGGCATAGGCATACACAAGCTTGCTCTACAATTTTGTGTGTGTGTGTGTGTGTGTGTGTGTGTGTGTGTGTGTGTGTGTGTGTGTAAGAGAGAGAGAGAGAGAGACAGAGAGAGAGAGAGAGAGAGAGAGAGAGAGCAATGTTGCAATTTGCTTCCTATGTAGGGTAAAATTCTTAATGGATGAGTGAAAACATTGGCCATATGCTATCTTATTAACCCTAAGCATTAGTTAATATTGAGCATCTCAGAATGGTCAGTTGGATTTGGTATTTCCTCCTTCAATACTCCTTTTGTTAACTCTGCCCACAAAGCTAAGTAATATGATGCTTAGAAATTGCTTTCATAAGTCATTTCAGATGAAAGATGAAAGTCTTCCCTAGTTTATGAACTTTACTTTCATTGCACAATGGTATTCTCTTTAGTTTCTGGAAAGATCTGACATGATAAAATTAAGACTTATTTTCGCATTGTATACACTAGAATTCCATCAAAATAAAATAAAATTTATATGCATATAGGATAAGAGGGTTAATCATACTTCATTATAAAATGGTATAATTCTATTGTACAGCCTTCTTCCTTGATTCTCAAATAGTATATACTGTGTTCTTCTTTAAGAAATAGTTTGTCATTCTTTTCCCCCAATAAATTCCTCATAAATTTTATTTTTATTTATTATTTAATTAATTTACTTTGTTTTTGAGACAGAGTTTTACTATGTAAGAAATTTTATTTTTATAAATATGGATATTTATAAAATATATGTAAAATAACCAGATGACTGGTTACTCCCAAACACTCACACCACTATTGCACACATTGACATATCTTGCCATACTTGTCATTATTGTAATTTACAGGGTTTACAGCTGGGTAATACTGCTGTTTTATTTTGCATCAGCAACCTGCATAGTGCCTTTTAGTACTATGTAAGTTATCCAACCAGTTTTTCTGCTATAAATTTTACAATATTGAGCTTTATGGTTTTAGAAACATAGTTTATTTGCTATTTCTATTGAATTTCACTCATGATTTTGTTGTGATTAGAAAACTTTACATAGTTCAGTTGTGACTGTTGTTAATACCTAGTTTCTGAAGCAACTTTTCTTTTTCCTCTCTTGGTTCCCATTCTTATATCCACATCACTGCCCTCTGAGTTTCCTCTCTTTTATTTATTCCTCTCATTTTTGTTCACATTCTTAGGAGTCTTTGTTTCCTCTGGATATTTTGATAGGCTGTTTCCTACTTCCTATTTAATCTTTCATTTTTTTCTGATATTACAATACAAAGAGAAATGCAGACATGAATTACATACTGGGATTTACTATATTATAAAGAATTTCTATTATTTCTTCTAGTAATTCATTACTTGAAAATATTGGCTTTGATTTCCAGACACTTATAAAAGTCTCTAGTCAATACATCTAAATTTTCGCGGCGTCCCAGCGCACTCTGGAGCAGGGGCAGCTGAACTCTGCACCTGGCCACACCCGCAGCCCCTGCTGCTCAGGGAATCTACTAAGAGCCCTACTGCGACCCTGAACTGAGTGAACTGAGCAAACCAACTGCAGGGGTCTATGAGGGGCGGATTCGAACCCTGACCGGAGGTGAGGAGGGCTCGGCGGGCCTCAGCGCCTGTATCCTGGCCTGGGAGGGAGAGTTGACCTCACACTGCTTCCGGTTCCGCCACCGGGACCTGTGCTCTCTGCAGGCGTCCCAGCGCACTCTGGAGCAGGGGCAGCTGAACTCTGCACCTGGCCACACCCGCAGCCCCTGCTGCTCAGGGAATCTACTAGGAGCCCTACTGCGTCCCTGAACTGAGTGTTCTGAGCAAACTAACTGCAGGGGTCTCTGAGGGGCGGATTCGAACCCTGACCAGAGGTGAGGAGGGCTCGGCGGGCCTCAGCGC
>PVIH01007167.1:0-103219 GCA_004025045.1 Sigmodon hispidus
CCCTCTCTCCCTCCCTTCCTCTCTCCCTCTCCCTTTTTCCCCTCCTCCCTCCCTCTTTCCCCCTCCCTTTTCTTCACTCTCTCCTTTCTCTCTCTCTCTCTCTCTCAGCTCCCTAAGAGTAAAGCAAACAATGCTGCTATCCGTGAGTTCCAGGCCTGGGATTTCGCCTTTCGGGTATAACAAGAACAACAGGAAGGTAGGCAACTGCTTTTGGGGAATCCAGGCACTTCCTTTCGCTGGGCTCCGGGAGTGGCCCCGGGGTCAGCATTCTCCTTTAAGGGGGAGCTCGATGCCTCCGGCCCCCTTGCGCGCCTCTCCGCAACTTCTCTGCCTGCCTCTTTGCACCTGGTTCTGGACTTAGAGGAATTTAGAGGCAGGGTGTGTGGGGCTGGAGAAGCAGGGCAAATCAAAGCCATCAACTTTGCAAGTTTGTGTCTTGTGAGATAAAGTTAGTTGGACTGTCTGCTGTTCCGCCAATCTTCTCCGGGATAGTGTGTCATCCCATACCTTGTTCCTCGCGGCTCATTCCTCACAAGATTGTTTTATTAGTATGGCTAATTTTGTCTACCCTTACTCCCATCCCACTTTCCTTTTTGCTCAAGCCTGATCGTTGAACTCACAGGGAGAGAGGTCTCGGGGCTCATCAAGAACTGAGGATGTGCTTCTAGAGACCCTACTCTACCCCACCCATCCCGACAGAGGAATTTTGGGAGATAACATGCCTAGGGATAAGGCTGAGTGAGCTCTGTGGTTCTTTGGGTCTTGCCTTTTGAGCTGATACTTGGAACCCTGAAGATAGCAAGGATCTCTGGAATCTCTATGATTAACCCATGGCTGCCTGAGAATTTAAGCTGTGGTTAAGTGAATGGACAGCCTGGAGAGAGATGGACAATCTTGTCTATCCTTGCCAGAGAATAAATATCCTTGGTAGTTTCTTATTGTTTTGTGGCATGCAGTGCTGGTGAGGAACATTAGCAGGAAGACTTTTTACCCACTCTGAACACTGTAGTTATTCTTTCAGAGGTCTGTGCTTAGCTTATCTGATGGAATGTTGGAGGTAAGGAAAAAGTCATGTCCTCTTGGATTTGAAGAGACCATTTTGGAGATTCAAACACTAGTGTCTCATTAGGGCAATAAGTACACTAGTGAGTTTTAGTTTGTGTGTTATTCATTCTGTTTTATATGCTTATGTAAACTTTATTACAAATTCTACAGCCAGGCTGTGGTGCAGGCCATTAATCCTAACGTTTAGGAGGCAGAGGCAGGCAAATCTCTGAGTTCTGAGTTCAAAGCTAACCTGGTCTACAGATCAAGTTCCAGGACAGCCAGAGCTATCCAGAAAAGCCCTGTCTCAAAACAAAACAAAAAACCAAAACCCAAAAACAAAAACAAAAACAAAACCCCTCTACTTATAATTTTTACTATATCATTATATGTCAATATGTATAATGTCCCATCATATATATTATTTATATGTATATGTGTTCAAAAGGGTTATAGTTCATCTATAGTAACTATATTAAAGTTTCCTTCTCTTTTTTTGTAAATTTTGGAGTTTTGAGATGTGACCTCCCTCTTTACCCCAGGTTAGCCTGGAACTCACTCCGTAGCCCAGGCTGGTCTTTAACTTGCTAGGTTTAGAGACAGGAATGAGCCATTGCCCCTGGATCTTTTTTTCTTCCTTTTTAAAATAGGGTTCAATTATGTAGCTCAACCTGCTGGCCTTCACACTTGTGATTCTCCTGCCTCAGCCTCCTCAGAGTTCCCATTACAGCTCATTCCTGATTGTTATCCCATCCAAGTTTCTCAGGATACTCATTAAAATAAAACTAAACTGATTTGAATATACCTAAGATGTCTTTTCTCATCTCTCCACTTCCTTGGCTTCTGAGAGGCATTTAAGATTTAGATTCCAGGTTGTTGCTGTTTGTTTTTGTGTGTATATGTGTTGGGGGCTGGAACATGCTAGACATACACCTGGCAATTAAGCTAACAGCCTAATGTTTAGATTCTAAGTGTAAGAGATAGGACTGTGGGTTTGGATGTAATCTTTTATCTCTTCCTGGTAATTTATAAGGTCTAGGTAGATAGGAGGGGAAACATTTGCATTACCACTAATATATTTGTCCAGAAGTCTTTGGGGGCTGATGAGATGGCTCTGTGGGTAAAAGCAATTGCCACATAAACCTAATTGCCTGATTTTTAGCCCCAGGTCCCATGGCAGAAGGAGAGAATCACTCCCTGAAATTTGTCCTCTGATCTGCACACACAGCATGTGGCATGTGTACAAACTCACACATGCATACTAGATATACACTAATGATAATAATAAAGTAATTTAAAAAGTCTTTGGGGGTCTGTCAATATGGCTCAGCTGTCAGAGACCACACCTAGAAGCCTAAGGACCTAAGTCCCATCCCAGAACCCACATGATAGAAGGCTCCTACAAGTTGTCCTGTGACCTCTACATACACAAAATAAATAAAAAATGTTAAGTGAGGGGCTGGAGAGATGGCTCAGCAGTTAAGAACACTGACTCTTCTTCCGAGGACCTGAGTTCGATTCCCAGCACCCACATGGCAGCTAACAACTGTCTGTAATTCCAAGATCTGACACCTTTACACAGTTATACATGTAGGCAAACCACCAATTCACATAAAATAAAAATAAATATTTTAAAAAAAGAAAAAAATGTTAAGTGAAAAAAGAAGTCTGAATTTTTACAAATCAATACTCTGAAACATCTAAGGAAGTTATATTTGCATATATTTGCACATGACTGATTTCATGTATATATGTATATGTAATGGAATATATATATGTGGTGATATATTTTATATTTAATAAAGCATGTTTGGAATATCAGAGAACAGATCCATCCAAGTCAAGTCAGGTGAGTCAGAGAGTGGTAACTCACTTTAATCCAAGAGTGGTGACCTATGCCTTTAATCTCATAACTCCAGAGACATATCTTTCTATGTTTCTGAGGCCTAACAAATAGTAGTAGCTCACACCTTTAATCTTAACTCTAGAGTAGGATGCAGAGTTGAACCTGGAAGTGAAACAATTGGGCCAAGAAGGTATTTAAGGCAGGTGTAGGAAAACAGAGATTTATTCTGCAGAAGGAATAAGGAAGGAATGAGGAAGTTGGATGATAGCTTTTATCTTGGGAAGTTGGCTGAGTGAGATTTGACTGTGGTCTCTTTCCTCTCTCTGATATTCCAGCTTTCCCCCAATATCTGTCTCTGAGTTTTCATTAAATACAAACTAGAGTTTGCGTTTCATATGTAAGTATGTGTGTGTATATATATATATACACATATATACACGTGTCTGTGTGTGTGCTTGTGAATTTGGAGCTTATGAGCTAAGACACTGCTGTGTTGCTCTTTATCTTGATCTTCACAGATGAGTTTGATAGTTTGGTGCATTTGTTTCTTTGTTTCAGGAAAAGAGTTTAGATATATTTTTTCTTTTTCTTTTTCTTTTTTAAACTTTATTTGTTTATTTGTTGTTTGCCTGGAACTGGAACTACAGACAGTTGTTAGCTGCCATGTGGGTGGTTGGGAATTGAACCCGGGTCCTCTGGAAGAGCAGACGGTGCTCTTAACCACTGAGCCATCTCTCCAGCCCCTAGATGTATTTTTTCAAGTGTGCTTTTGGAGAGAGGGTGTTTTCAGTTCTTACTATAGAACAGTGGTTGACTGGAAACTTACTCTGTAGCTGTGTAGAACAAATTGCCCTTAAACAGATCACCCCTCCCGATTCAGTCTCCAGTGTCCCAGGATTATAGGCAAACACCACCATGCAAAGCAATTTGTATGGTTTTGGTTTTTTTTGTTTTGTTTTTAAATATGTATAGGTGTTTTGCTTACAGCTATATCTTCATACCACATGTGCTTGGTGCCTTTGGAGGCCAGAAAGGAATCTCCTGAAACTTGAATTACAACAATGAGCTATACCATGTGGGTGCTAGGAACCCAACCCTGGGTCTTTTGGTAAGACAATCACTTAAGAGATGGCTCTTAACTACTGAGCCATCTTTCCAACCCAGTTTGTGTACTTTTAAACCTAAAGTTAGGGGCTGGAGAGATGGCTCAGAGGTTAAGAGCACTGACTGTTCTTCCAGAGGTCCTGAGTTCAATTCCCAGCAAAACCACATGGTGGCTCACAACCATCTATGATGAGGTCTGGCGCCCTCTTCTGTAAAACTGTATGCATAATAAATAAATAAATCAAAAAAAAAAAAATTTAAACCTAAAGTTAAAATTTTTAAAGATCTTGAGATGGGCATGGTAGCATTCTGTGCATTCAAGGCCATCATGGGTCTACATAGAGAGAACCTGTCTCAGAAAAACAGGCAAGCAGCCTTTAATCCTAGTGGAAGCAGGCAGATCTGTGAGTTCAAGTCCAGCCTGGTCTGAGATCCAGAGCAGCCAGAACTACAGAGAAACTCTGTCTCCAGGAGAAAGACAGAGAGATATTTTAAAACCTTTTGTTAATTTTTAGTGTTAAATGTAAAATGTGCCTTTTAAAAATTAAAAAGATTTGCAAAATAAAGTCCTGTAATTTCTTACTCGGGTCCCAGTCCTGGAGGAAAATGATAGACAGTAGCTTGCTGTACTTGCTCTTCCAGACTTTCTTTGATGCTAAGACCGTTTTAATGTAGGTGTTGGTAGCACCAGACAGTGATCTCAGCACTTGGGAGGCAGCAGGAAGATTGTCACAAAGCCCAGGCTAGCCCGCCAGGTTACACTACAAGACCCTGTCTAAACAAAGTTGAGTGTCACACACTGTGATCAAGGCATTGTGTTGAACCAACACTTGGAGGTAGGATTAGGAGTTCAAGGCCGGGGCTGGAGAGATGGCTCAGCGGTTAAGAGCACCGTCTGCTCTTCCAGAGGACCCGGGTTCGATTCCCAGCACCCACATGGCAGCTAACAACTGTCTGTAGTTCCAGTTCCAGGCAAACACCAAGGCAAATAAATAAATAAAGTTTTTTTTTGTTTGTTTTTTTTTTTGTTTTTTTTTAAAAAAAAAGGAGTTCAAGGCCATCCTCAGCTACATATTGAGTTTTGAGTTCAGTTTCATGAGCCTATGCCTCAAACAAAAGACAAAGAGGTGTGGGCAGGAGACATAGATCATTTGGTAGAGTTCTTGTTCAAGCATGAAGCCCTGGGTTCGGCTCCAGCTCCCAGCACCACATAAACAGGTCTAAGCACATGCCTGAAATACACTCAGTGGCCTCAAGTTTGAGGCTAGCCTGATCTACATAGTGATCTCTAGGCCAGTGCAGAGCTACATAGTGAGAACTTGTCTCATGAAAGCAATAAAACTAAAAAATAAGACCCTAGTTTTGATTTTTAGCATCTCTGTCTTCTCCTAACCCCCAAAAAGGCCTGGAAGTGAAGTAAATATTTCTTTAAGGAAAAAATTTACATTATAGTTTACTGCTGTTTATAGTTATTGCTTCTAGTTTATGGAATAAATAATACTTATAAGCCACTGTAAGGTGACTCAGTGTGTAAAAACTGCTTACTGTACTTCCTGAAGGGCTGAGTTCAATTCCCAGAACCCATGTAAGGAATCTGGATGAAATGGCAGAGGTCTGCAATCCCAGGGCTTCTAAGGCAAGGTGATTTGCCTGGAGGTTCTTAGGTCAGCTAGCCTGAAGTGTACAGAGCAGCAGAAGCAAAAAGAGCCTGCCTTGAGGTGGGAGAGGAGAGAATAATCTCCTATAAATCATCCTCTGACCTCTATACATGCTGTAGCATGCATGCCCTAATAAAAATATAACACCCCACCTTTTTCTTGAGATAGCTTTTCTGTGTAGACCTGGCTATTCTGGAACTCACTCTTTAGACCAGGCGGGCCTCAAACTCACAGAGATCTACCTGCCTCTGCCTCTCAAGTGCTGGAATTAAAGGCATGCACTACCATCACTTGGCCAGTATAATCCATTTTTTAGAGAATAAAGTAAAAATGGGAAGCTTATTAAACTGCTTGCCTAGCATCTGTGAGGCTCTGGGCTCCAGCCAAGCATCATATAAATCAGTGTGTGGTGGGTCCTATAGCCCCAACACTTGGAAGGTGGGGGCAGGATCAGAAGTCCAAGGTCATCCTGGGTTACAAGGCAAGATCAAGGCCAACCTGGGATACTTGAGACCCTGTATCCAAAAAACAAAAAGACTAGATGTGTTTGCATACTCTTAATTTCAATATTTAAGAAGCAGAGGCAGGTAGAGCTCTGGATTAGAGTTTAGTTTGGCCTAAGTAATGAATCCCAAACCAGTTACATAGTGAGACGCTCTCAAAACAGTAATAGCCAGATGTGGTGGTGCAGATCTTTAATCCCAGCACTTGGGAGGCAAAGGCTGGTGTAGCTCTGTGAGTTCAAGGCCAGTCTGATACACACAGAAAGTTCCAGGATACAGAGGGCTACTAGAGACCATGTCTCAGAAAAACCAAAAACATCAGCAAATGACCAAACAGAAAAACACAAATAGAAACAGGATTATTTTATTTTGAAGCATCTCATATATTTTACTTACCAAAGGAAGGAGTCTCATGAGTGATTCATGACAGTCACCATTTTCTTATTTACTTTGTCTTTAGAGACATTCTCTCATGTAGCTGATGCTGATGTCAGACTTGATAAAATAGTTGAGGCTAGTTTTGGACTCCTAATCTCTTGTCTTTATTTCTCAAATACTGAGATTATTGCATGTGGCAACATGCCTGACTGAACGTCACAGTTTTCTGTTTCTCTCTCTGTGTGTGTGTGTGTGTGTGTGAAAGAGAGAGACAGAGACAGAGACAGAGAGACAGAGACAGAGAAAGATTTTAGCCAAGCTGGCTTTGCCACTGAGTTCTGGAAATCCACTTGTCTCTGTCCCAGTACTGGGTTAGTAATCATTTGAGGCCGTGCTTGGTTTCTGGGGGAAAGGGAGAGGAGTGATGTGTAAGAATGTTTTGCTGCTGACAAGCAGATCTCTGAGTTCAAGGCCAGCCTGGTCTACAGAGTAAGTTCCTGAACAGCCAGGGCTACACAGAGAAACTCTGTCTTGAAACTCCTTCCCCTGGAAAAAAATGTTTTGCTGCCCATACGTATGTGTGCCACATGTGTGCCACATGGTGTCAGATCCCTGGAGTTGGAGTTACATAGCTTTAAACTGTCATGTGAATGCTGGGAACTGAATCTGGATCCTCTGCTGTAGCAGCCAGTGTTCTTCACTCTGGCTACTAGTGCTGGGAATTTGAACTTGTTCTCATATTTGCATAGCAAGCACTTTCACCTGCTGAACAGTCTCCCCAGTCCTTATTTTTAATTTATTTGTCATAACTGTAGTAGTGTAGTAAAATATAAGGATGAGTATAGAGATACATACTTGTAATCCCAGTTACTCAAGAGACTGAGACAAGACTGTAAATTCAAGAACAGCTACAGGAGGCCTTGGCTCAAAGAATTAAAGAAAGGGAGAGGGTTGTAAGTCTCTGAAAACGAGAATTAGACTCTAGTATCCACCTCAGGCACCTTACCCATAAATTCAGATCCACAGGGACTAGATGCTTCTGCCTTCTATGGGCACTGCATTCACTAGCATATGCACACATGCACGCAAAGCGCGCGCGCGCGCGCACACACACACACACACACACACACACAGCAGATTTACAAGCAGCTGGGAAACACCTGATGTAGATGCTGCTGGGAGCTGAACTTGGATCCTCCTGCAAGAGCAACATGAGGTCTTAACCACTAAGTCTTTCTCCAACCCCTAAAAATCTTATTTACTTTTTTAAAGAGGTGGAGTTGTAGCTTTTTGGTAAAACACTTGCTTAGCTTACTCAAGGCTCTGGGTTCAAAGGCTAAATAAAAATTTAAAATCAGCTAATAAAGGCAGTCTTTCTTGGGATATAGTATTAAATTTCTATCCATTGGAATTAAAATAGTTACAAAAGAGAAGCAAGCGTGTCTGTACATGGCATATGCTTGGAATCCCAGCGCTCTGGAAACAGAAGCAGAATGACCACACCGAGTTTGAGGTCAGCCTGTTCATAGAGCAAATTCCAGCCTACCCTGAGTAAGAGTGTGGGGGGGGGTAGTGGGGGAGGCTGTAAATAAATATATAAAGTTACAGAATTGAAAAGTAGATTTCAAAGAGTTCTATAAGATAATTTAATATGATTACTTAAGGAAAATGTTAATGGTCTTGAGTTAGATAAAAACCAGAAAGATTGATTAGCTTGGGTCTCAAAACCTACATGTTGGAAGGAATTGTCTCAGTGCTGAGGTGAATAGATAAGGCTGGAAGGAGAAATATTTGGGATTAAAGAAATTCCATGCCTGTGAAGAGGCTGACCCCGCCTTCCCTGACATCATCTCTCTGGCATTTGTTTATAATTTATCTCCTTACAACAACAATCATTTCCTTTAGAAAAAAGAAAACTGGGCTGCTTTTGATTTTGTCTGTCTCCACCCACCCCCATTTATCTGTGTGGTGAGTGTGTGAATGTATGTGTGTTCACATGTGTGTGATGTACATGTACACACATGTTGAGGCTCAAGCTGAGGCTCAGAATCTTCAATCACTGCTCACCTTACTCACTGAGGCAAGGTCTCTCAGCTGAAGAGCATTCAGCATTGTGGTTACTCTGGCTACCTAACTTGCTCCAGAGATTTCATTGCCACCTTTGGAACCTAGAATCATGGGCGGGACACTGTGTCCACCGAGATTTATGGCATTTGTATGGGTTCTTGAGATCTAAATGCCAATTGTCATGATAGACGACTTGGCAAGTTTTTCAATCTGCAGCGTGTGTATGTGTGTGTGTGTGTAAGTTTGTGTGAGTGCATATGTATGAGTGCAGGTGTGTACATACACACACCATACATGTGTGGTGCCTATGTTCAGGGATTCAGTGTATTATGTGTGTATGCAAGCATGTTCCAATGCATGCATGTGTGTATGCGTGCAGTGTGTGTGTGTGTGCATGTGTGTGTCTGTGTGTATTTGAGCTAGGTCTCTCTGTAACCCAGGCTAGCCTTGCTTATCTCTATTACCTACCAGAATGTCTTCCTTTTTGAATGAGAAATGATCCATTTGCAGTTGACAATGGACACTCTTCTCTTTCACAGTCTAGTGTTTTTGTGGTTGAGGGTTACATCCCAGTTCTTCTTACTCTCCTGTTTTAGTTCAAACTAGTTCATCACTGATTTTAACTCCTGCAGCCCAGGTGGAGGAGCAGCCTTTTAATCCCAGCCCTCTGTCTTCCACCCTGTGAGCATTTAGAAAATGAGTCTTGACTGAAGCACCCAGTGCTAATGCTTGTGCAGGTTTGCACAAAGAATGCATTGGTGCCAGGCATGGTAGAGCACTCCTGTAATCCAGCACTGGGAGACAGGAGCAGGTGGATCTGAGGACTTGTCTACTTAATGAATTCCAGGTTAGCCAAAAATATATAGTGAGAAAGACCTTGTTTTAAATAAGTAAAAATCTTCCTAAGATCCTGTGGTGACTCACTTGGGTGGATGATGCAGCCCTTTCCTTTTGTTTTGAGATTGGAGTTCATGTAGCCCAGGTTGGCCATGAACTTCTGATTTTCCTGCTTGTACCTCCAGAGTGCTGAGGTTACAGTGTGTGCAGTTTCTCAGTATAGCTTTGGCTGTCCCAGAACTTGCTCTGTAGACCTCAAACTCACAGAGATCCACCTGCCTCTGCCTCCCTAGGGATGGGATTAAAGACACAGGTCACCATGCCCAGAAAGGTTTTCTATTCTTTTAAATTTGTTATTATTTATTTTATCTTACTTTAAGGTAGGTCTCACTATATAGACCAGGCTAGCTTCTAATTCACAGAAATCTACCTACTTCTATCTTCCAGTGCTGGGATTAAAGGCCTGCACTCCTACACTACATTAAAAAAATTTTTGAAAGCTAACATTTTTTAAGCACTTTTGTATTTACTGAGCACATTGCTGATTTTTTTAAAAATTGCTTTTATTTAGGTTTATGTCACATGTATGTGGTGCCTGCAGAGGGCACAAGAGGGCATCAGATCCCCTGGAGCTGGAGTTCCAGGATGTTGTGAGCCACCATGTGGCTGCTGGGAACTGAATTTGAACCTTCTGGAAGAGCAGACAGTGCTTGTACCCACAGAGTTATCTCTGCAGCCCCTCTCTTAAAATTATATTTATTTGTTTGTTTGTGTATGGAAGGGAGGGCCTATCATAACACAAATTTGGACAACAGAGGACAGTTCATAGGAATCTGTTTATTCTACCATATGTGGCCCAGAGACCAAACCCAGCTTGTTACATGGTGGTACACCTTTACCTACCGAGCTATTTTGATGGATACTATGTGGTAAAAATATAAGCTTTGGTGTTAAACGTTTTTACTTTTTCTAAAAATTACTTTTATTTTTCTAAAAATTACTTTATGTGCATGTGCATACACACACCAGGAGCACATGCCACAAAGCACATGTGGAAATCCATTCTCTCCCACTGTGTTGGTCTCTGGGATCAAATGTCAGGCTTGACATCAAGGACTTTTACCTCCTGAGCCTCTTACCACCCCTAAAACTCTTTTTTTTGGGGGGGGTGGAAGGTGTTGAAACAGGGTTTCTCTGTGAACCCTGGCTGTCCTGAAACTCACTCTATAAGCTAGGCAATACCTGCCTCTGGGATTAAAAGTGTGTGCCATCACCACTGGGTTTAACCCCCCTCCCTTTTTTTTTTTTTTTTTTTTTTTTAAATAAACTAAACTAAAACGAAGCAAAGCTCTATAGGTCTCTAAATAAATGTCTGCTAGGCATGGTGGTACATATTAGCAATCCTCGCCCATCAAATGTGAATGGGGGAGGAGCAGGAATTTAAGGTCAACCTTGGCTACATAGAGAGTTCAAAACTAGCCTCAGCTACTTTAGACCCTCCCTCAAAAACCAATAATCCAAAGACAAGTAATATGAATGATGTGAGTGCTGTCCGGCTGTGACATCTATCTCCCCATTGGTGGCCAGTGTGGATTTGGCTGATCTGCCTGATTTAGCAGATGTCCCTAAGAAGGGCTTCCTGTGAGTGCCTCACAGCTGTGTGTGTGGTTGAAGAGGAGGATCATTCTTTTTTTTTTAATATTTTTATTTTATGTGAATTGGTGTTTTGCCTGCATGTATAACTTCGTAAGGGTGTCAGATCTTGGAATTACAGACAATTGTTAGCTGCCGTGTGGTTGCTGGGAATCAAACTTAGGTCCTCCAGAACAACAGTCAGTGCTCTTAACTGCTGAGCCATCTCTCCAGCTCCTGAGGAGGATCATTCTTAAGAAGCGTCTGAGAAGAAGGATTATACTGTAACTGCACTCTTGTGCTACCTCTCATGACAGGTAGTGTGTAACGACTGGACCTGATACGTAGCTGGGGAGGAGGATAGAATGTTGCTGCTTTAGAAAGTTTCCCAGTTACTAAAGGTTAAATACAGACTGAGAATTCCATTCTTAGATGTTCACCCAAGAGAAAAGAAAACGTACATTCACACAAAAATCATGTGCACAGATGTTCAGGGCTGCATTGTTAATAATTGTTCCCAAGTGAAAACATCTCAAAGCTCTATCAGATGATGAGTCGGTGAACTATGGGACCTGCCTATACAGTGGAGTGCTGTGCAGCAGGGTAAAGGCAGGAGGTAGTGGTACTTGCTACAATTGGATCAATGATGTGCCAATGAAAGAAAGGTACTCAAAAAGAGCATATGGAATATGATTCCATTTGTATGAAATGCCAAATATAGGCAAACCCATATGGATGGGAAGTATATTAGGAGTAGAAGGGGATGAAAGGAATTGGGAAGTAATTGGTAATTTTTGTTTTCTTTGGGAGAATAATGGAATTGTTTTAAAACTGAGGTTATGGTTACACAACTCTATAATCTAAATAACAGTTCATCTATGTTTATATATTTGTATGTGTGTGCATGTATGTCTATATGTATTCATATATGTATGTATGTAGCCTAGGTGTCATTGGATTCACAGAGATCTGCTGGCTCCTGTTTTCCAAGTACCAGTATTAAAGGTGTGCACCACAGTGCCTGACCCTAATTTGTGTATGTGTTCCCATGGAGGCCTGAAGAATATATTGGATTCTCTGCAGCTGGAGTTACGGGAATTTATCAGCTGCCTGATGTGGGTGCTGGAAGTGCCAGTCTCATGCAAGAACAGTAAACACTCTTAATTGCTGAGCCATCTCTCTAGGCCCTGACATAACTGTTTGAAAACAAGGTTTCACTTTGTATGCGAGCTACCTTGGAATTCACTTTATAGCTGAGGATGACCTTGAACTCACGCTCCTGACTAACTCCCAAATTGTTGTGATTATAGGCATGAACTACCATGCTCAGCCCTCAAATATTTATTTTTTATTTTATGTGAATTGGTGTTTTGCCTGCATGTATAACTGTGTAAGGGTGTCAGATCTTGGAACTACAGACAGTTGTTAGCTGCCATGTGGATGCTGGGAATCGAACTCAGGTCCTCAGAAGAACAGTCAGTGCTTTTAACCGCTGAGCCATCTCTCTAGCCCCTTTAAATTTTTTATTAGCATATATTAATTATATATAACAAGTTTCCTCATGTGCATAGTTTATTTTGAGCATATTCACAGACAGCCCTTACCTCTCTTGTCCCATCACCACTAACCCTTTTTTCCATCTAGTTCCTCCTCTGTTCTCCTGTGTGTGTGTGTGTGTGAGAGAGAGAGAGAGAGAGAGAGAGAGAGAGAGAGAGAGAGAGAGAGAGAGAGAGAAGCCCCGAATGAACCCCTTAGGATCATTCACAGGAGCAGGCACAGCTTATCAGTGATGACATGACTTGTAAAAATGTCTTTCCCTCCCTGTGGTGGTCTGAAAGAAAATGCCCCTCAAAGGGAGAGGCACTATTAGGAAGTATGGCCTTGTAGGAATAGGTGTGCTCTTGTGGGAGAAAGTGTCTCTCTGTGGAGGTGAGCTTTGAGGCCTCATATATGCTCAAGATACCACTCAGTGTCTCAGTTCACTTTCTATTGCCAGCAAGACGTAGGACACTCAGCTACTTCTCCAGCACCATGTCACATCACTATGATGATGATGGACTAAACCTCTGAAAATGTAAGCCACCCCAATTAAATGTTTCTCCTTTATCAGAGTTCCATAGTCATGGTGTTGCTCCATAGTAATAGAAAACCTAACCAAGACAGAAGTTGGTACCAGAAGTGGGATATTGCTGTGAAAGGCCTGATGATGCTTTTCCTTGGAGGAATTTGGGCTTTGAGAGTTTGGGTTAGGAAAGCAATGAAATGCTTTAAGTGCTACTTAATGGGACATACCAGTAGGAGCATGGAAGACAGTGATGTAAGAGTAACTTGAACTGTAGGGGGCTCACTCAAGAGGTTTTAGAAGAAAAGAATCTTGACATGTTACTGAGAAATCATTCTTGTTATCTTTTGGTTAAGAATGTAGCTGCTTTTGCTCTTGTCTGGAAAGCTTGCCTCAGGCTTAAGTGAACAATTTTGGATTAATTTCCTTGGCAAAGGAAATCTCAAAACGACCTAGTGTAGATTCTGTTGTGTGGTTAACTAGTGTTAACGCTGATGAAGATATGTAATGAAAAGGAGCAAGGTGAGCAAGAAAAATATTTGTGGAGAAAAGAAGCACCAGGAAGTGAAATTCTGTGTTCAAGGAGATACAGATTAAGAGATGGAATTAAGGGTGAGGTGACCTCGGTTCAAGATCTCACCCAGATAAGTTTCCAACTCGTGGGACGGAATTAAAGAAAAACTTAGAGCCCAGTACTTGGAAGGCAGAGGCTGGCAGATCTTGAATTTGAGGTGAGCTTGGTCTGTAGATTTAGTTTCAAGATTGCCAAGCTTAGGCATTGAAAGAAATCATGGAAAACAGAAAGTTGGCAAAGAGCTAATTGAATGAAGGGCCATGTTCTAGCCCATAAGCAGCGAATTTTGGTAGCTTCAGCCACATAGTTTTAGCTTTAAGAATAGAAGAAATAGGCTATGGAATCTGCCTCTCCAGCTAAGGAAAGCTGCTGAGGCCAGTCATGGGTCGGAAATGTTCCTGCATGGTGGCCGGGAGAGGCCATTGTGTGAACCTGTGAAGTTGAAGCCTGTATTGCCTGGGGACCCCAGGTTGTTGGAGATGCTGGAGTCATGGGATACTTGCTAAGGAGAGCTGCTAACAGGGAGTGGAACCAGCCCGAGAGAGATAAGTTTCAGTCAGAAAAAAACTGAAGGGAGTTGGAGATCTGCCGAGCATTTATCATCGTACATAGAGATGCAGTTTGGATTTTGCCCGGCTGTTTTCAGCCATGCTTTGGTCTGTATGTCCTCACTATGCCCCCTTCTCTAAGTTTTTGAATGGTGATGCATATCCTGTACCTTATATGTTGGAAGTATGTAATCTTTTTTATTTTTATTTTATAGGGGATTACAGTTAGACTGCATGAATCTCAGAAGAGGCTTTGAACTTTAGATTTTTTTTTTAAAGATTTATTTATTTATTATGTATACAGCATACAGAAAAGGGTACCAGATGTTATTCTAGATGGTTGTGAGATACCATGTGGTTGCTGGGAATTGAACTCAGGACCTCTGGAAGAACAGCCAGTGCTCTTAACCTCTGAGCCCCAAACTTTAGAATTTTAAACAAGTCTAAGACTGTTATAGACTATGAAGACTTTGAAGTTGGAATGAATGCATTTTTGCATTATGATATAGCTTCAGGCCTTTGAGGTCAGGGGGTGAAATGTAGTGTATTAAAGTAAATGACCCTCAAAGGGAATGGTACTGTTAGGATGTGTGGCTTTGCTGGAGTAGGTGTGGTCTTGTTGGAAGAAATGTGTAACTGTGGAGGTGAACGTTGAGATCTCACATATACTGAAGATACTGCCCAATGTCTCCATTCACTTCTTGTCGTGTCGCCTGCAAGATGTGAGACACTCAGCTATTTCTCAGCACCATGTTATACCACTATGATGGACTAAACCTCTTAAAAATGTAATCCACGGGGCTGGAGAGATGGCTCAGCGGTTAAGAGCACCGTCTGCTCTTCCAGAGGACCCGGGTTCAATTCCCAGCACCCACATGGCAGCTAACAACTGTCTGTAGTTCCAGTTCCAGGCAAACACCAAGGCAAATAAATAAATAATAAATAAAGTTTAAAAAAAAAAAAAGGGGGCTGGAGAGATGGCTCAGTGGTTAAGAGCACCATCTGCTCTTCTAGAAGACCCGGGTTCGATTCCCAGCACCCACATGGCAGCTAACAACTGTCTGTAGTTCCAGTTCCAGGCAAACACCAAGACAAATAAATAAATAAATACATAAATAAATAAAGTTTAAAAAAAAAAAGAAATTCTAACTAAGACACTCCCCATCAACAATTAATTGCCTATAAATCCTCAGGGAGTATAGGATTCCTTCCATTTCTATGACAAGGTATAGATGGGGTCCAAACTTCAGTAGCTCCTGTGCATGTAATCACAGTCACTGTGTGTTTGAGAGTGCAGTGGGACTGGGGGATGGGAGAGATGGCTCAGCCAACAGCACCAGTTCTTGCAGAGGACCAGAGTACAATTCCCAGCACCTACAAAGTAATTGGCACCTGTCCATAACTCCAGTTCCAGATGCCTTATGATCGTCTCAGGCACTTATGTGGTACACAGACATACATGAGATCAAAACACTCACATACTTATATAAATACAAAATTATTTTTAAAAAGAGTGCAACAGGGCCAGGCAGTGGTGACACATGCCTTTAATCTTAGCACCTGATTAAACAGGAAGTACATTGCAAGCAACTTCCAAATATTAGAAATGACAGAGACATCTGGTTACCTAGACAGTCACCCAAAGCTCCTCTGTAATGTCAGGGCAGACATGTTCAGCTTACAACCCTAGAGTCTCTGAGAGACTTCTTAATGAAGCAGGAAATTTGAAGGACTATTTTGTCTATTTTAGCAAGATTTGTCAGTCACTTTTCCTTTTTCTCTGTGAAGCAAGAACCTGAAGGACCATCTTGGCTTGTTCTGGCAAAGTCCAGAGGTTACTTTCTTATGGGTCCTGCATGTCTAGTTTATATAGCATATTGTTAAACAGTCAAGGCAAGAACAGTCTTTTTGCCCAGTGGCCAACCTTTGTCACAAAAAAATTAAACTCTATATGAAGTTTCTTCAATACCCATCAGCCTCTTGAAGTAGATTGGTGCTGCCAGGAGCAGACATGTCTCATTGTCAAGAAAAGTCTAAGTTTTAGAAATATTTTAAATGCCATATTCTGTAGGTCTTTGAAGTGTTTGAAGATTACCTATCTAAATATATCTTTGTATATTTAAAACACTTAACTGATATAAGTTGATTATCATAGTGACTATTAATCTATATTTCTTAATTACATATTACAATTTTATTTTTTTTTTATTTTTTTATTTTTTTTTAAAACTTTATTTATTATTTATTTGCCTTGGTATTTGCCTGGAACTGGAACTACAGACAGTTGTTAGCTGCCATGTGGGTGCTGGGAATCGAACCCGGGTCTTCTGGAAGAGCAGAGGGTGCTCTTAACCGCTGAGCCATCTCTCCAGCCCCCACATATTACAATTTTAAATGTGTTACATAAACATGATACCTTAAAGAAGAGTAGAAATATACATACAGTATAGCAAACAAAATTCACTTTAAATTTGTATCAATAAACCAAAATTCATACCAATGTAAAGTATTTTGAGATTAACAGTTGTTTTTTGGGGCCTGGAGAGATGTGTGGGCAGTTAAGAGCACTGACTGTTTTTCTGGAGGACCCGAGTTTGATTCCCAACATCCACATGGCAGCTAACAACTGTCTCTAATTCCAAGATCTGATACCCTTACACAGTTATACATGCAGGTAAAACACCAATTCAAATAAAATAAAAAAATAAATAAACATTTAAACAGTTGTTTTTTTGGATCAAAGTTGATTCAATAATCTTTTTTCAAACATTTCTATATTATAGTCCCCTTTTTTCCCTAGAAAGAGATTGACTATAACCATAAAACATTTATAATGAAAACAAGCATTTATAAACAATATTTTGGGAATTTGGTCATAGTTTTCCATACTACTTCCTGCTGATTGGGAGTGTTGGCCTTCTTATGTGGATCCTGAGAAAATTCAGAATCATGGTTAAAACTTGGCTATAGTAGTCTGTGAGTCTACATCATTTCAGCCAGTTGCCTTCAGGGGGTCTTGGTTGATCAAATTATATTACCCTGGAAGCAACCCACAGGTTCTCATCTTCTGTGGAAACAAAAGCAGAACATCTGTTCCAAAGTTGTAACATATTCTTAGACCCAAATTTTAAAGTCAAGATACCTTTAAAATATATATGTGGTTTAACTTAGCAGCCTTTACAATCAAATGTCTTTCTGTAGTTAGCTCATTAACAATTTAAAAATTAAAAGAAAACACAGTACTATAATCCAGACTGTGTATTTTTCATCTCTACATGGCTTGTTTTTTATTACTCTACTTCTCGTTTTAAAAATTTATTATTGTTATTATTATTTATACAGTGTACAGAAGAGGGTACCAGATGTCATTATAGATGGCTGTGTGCCACCATGTGGTTGCTGGGAACTGAACTCAGGACCTCTAGAAGAACCATCAGTGCTCTTAATTTCTGAGCCATCTCTTCAGTCCTCTATTTCTCTTCTTAATGAACTTTTACTCTAGCTTTTTTTTCTTCTTTCCTAAGTCTATATACATTTTATACAGATTGTAACCCATTTAGAAGTTTTCTCTATCTGAATGTTTTATTGTGTATCTTTAATCATTTTTTCACCAGGAGAGTTTTTAAGTTGCTAAACTGTGTGGCTAGGACCCTTGGCTGCTGGATCCACCCCATTTGGCTTTTCAATATGGCACAGATATCAATGAGTCAAAATTACTTTCCCAATTTTGGGACACAGTATTCATTAGAATGGAGCTGTGTTTTTAAGCCCATGGCTGTACTCCCAAATCTGCAAGCAGTGGCTGAGAGGAGCTTCTTAGTACCATGGCCAGTTAGAGAGACTGCAGAAATCAGCCACACTGCTTAGCTCATGGCAGCTGGCAGCGTCTACATCTTTCAGGCAGCTGCAGAGAAAGGACTCTCCATTGCTGCTGGCATGAAACTGTGAGAGTAGGAAGCCCAGCGTGGCTCTGTTTCTCTGTGTTTAGAATCTTTTTGAAGCTTTTCACGGCCCAATGATGGGTGCCATTTGTAGCCGGAATGTTTTCTGTCCAGTCCTGGTCAAGGTCCAAACAAAGCTGTCCTAAAATAATTACTTAGAGGCTAATATTAATTACAAACTGACGTATGGCTCAGGCTAATTACCAACTAGCTCTTTTAACTCAGTCCATTTCTATGTATCTATTGTATTGCCATGAGGTCTGTGGTTTTCACCTGTGTTCTATTACATCTTGCTTTCTGGGCAGCAGCTTGAAAGATCTCCTTGACTCTGCCCTCCATCATCTTTTATCTCTGCTTGGATTTCCTGTCGGCCTCTAAGCTGCCTTGCCATAGGTCAAAACAGCCTCTTTATTAACAAATGGCAATAAAGCACATTCACAGCACACAGAAAGACATCCCACATCAAACCAGCAGGATTTTTTAAGAGCTATATATTTTGTTTCTGGACAAAGTAGGAAATCCATAATAATTGCTTGCAAATTAGACTCTATTATCTTGGTCCCCTGACCACCTGCTCTTTGCAGAGTTGCAGCTGAGATCCTTTCTCCTGTTGCTTTTTCTCTAGGGATGTTTTTTACATTTTCTTGGCTGGATCCTGTTTGTTGTTGAATTCCCTTGTTAGGTAAGAATGTCACCAAGTGCAAATGGAAATTGTTTTATTCTCCCAGGACAAGGTTTCTCTCAGTAACAGTCCTGTCTGTCCTGGAACTCCCTCTGTAGACCAGGCTGGCCCAATTTCAGAGATCTGCCTGCCTCTGCTTCTTGTGTTGGTATTAAAGGCGTGCACTGCCACTTCCTTGTCAAAACTTTTTTTTTAACTTGCAAATATGAAAATGTTTTCTACTGTGACATTTGATTGATAATTGAATATATAATTGTTGTTTGGGGCATTCCTTTGCAGTTTCTGACTATAATGTTGCTGACTGATGTTAGTTTGATTCTTAATTCTGTGGTAGGAATGTGCCTTTCCTATCTCCTTTGTTAGAGTTTTAGAATCTTAGCCTAAAAGTAATAAGTTTCATGAGTATTTACTTTGTATGCTATTCACTTAGAGTTAGATACTCATTTCAACCTTAGAAATTTTATATATGTTGATTATGTTTTGTTTGTCATAATTCCCTTTCTTTTCTTTACTTTTTTTTTTTTTTTAAGATTTCTTTATTTACTATGTATACCGTATACAGAAGAGGGCACCAGATGTCACCATAGATTGCTATGAGCCACCATGTGGCTGCTGGGAATTGAACTAAGGACCTGTGGAAGAACAGCCAGTGCTTTTAACCTCTGAACCATCTCTCCAGTTGACTGACTGCTCTTCCAGAGGACCTGAGTCCCAGCACCCACATGGCAGCTCACAACTGTCTGTAGTTCCTCCAGTTCTCAGTTCCAGGCAAACACCAAGGCAAATAAATAAAGTTTTTTTTTTTTTTTTAAATATTTTATGTGGGTGATATTTTGTCTACCACATGTAGTACAGAAAATGATGCTCAATTACCTAGAAATAGTGCTACAGGCAGTTGTGAGCTATCTTTTGTAACTATCTTTTTTTAAAACTTTTTAATTCTATTTTCTGGGAGGTTCCCTTTACCTTCTAGCCTTAGTATTCATATTTTTGAAATCTGAAATATTTTTTTTCAACAGATGTTACTGTTTCCATAAATTTCTGTTTGTTTTTTAGTTTGCTTGTTTGGGGATTTTTTGTTTGATTGTTTTTTGGATTTTTGAAACAGGATTTCTCTGTGTAGCCCTGGCTGTCCTGGAACTGGCTTTGTAGACCAGGCTGGTCTCATAAAGATGTGTTTGCCTTTGCATTCCTGAGTGCTGGAGTTAAAAGCCTGCTGGTTTTATGTTTTGAGACGAGGTCTCACTCTAGTCCTGGATGATCTATAGCTCCCTGGAACTCTTGCTCCAGCCTTGTACATGTATGTGTGCCAGGCTGTATATTCTTGTTTATATGTGTGAGTGTGTGTGTGTTTGTGTGTGTGTGTGTTGATGTTTTTCCTGCATGCATGTCTAAGGATGTTGGATCCTGGAAATACAGACAGTTGTGAGCTGCTATGTGGATGCTGGAAATTGAACTTGGGTCCTTTGGAATATCAGCTAATGTTCTGAACCACTGAGCCATCTCTGCAGCCCTGTACATTTTTTTCTTTGTTGAATTTTGATTTTGCTTCGTAGATCTCTTAAAACTTCCTGTCACTTTTTTGAGTTTTTTTTTCATTTTCTGTTTGTTTTGGTTTCTGACTTCATAGGGTTCCCCCCCCCCAGTTTTGTCTCATGGTTTGGGGCTGTTTAAGTGGAAGGCATTAAAAGACAGACAGAAGCATTCTTGGCATGGACATTCGAGGCTTCATTGTAAAGTAATAAAGCTGAAGCGTGCGGAATTACTGAGGGTTGCTGCTCACTGGACATTTTTGGTGGGTTAGTTGCTCGAAAGAAGTCACACAGTCTTCTGGGAGGGGTGGTACTGGAGAAATGGTTTTGCCTATAATTCCAGCATTCAGGAGGCTGAGGCAGAAGGATTGCCTCAAGTTCATGTCCAGCCTTGGATATATAGTTAGCTACATGCTAGCAGTCACAGTCACTGCCTGAGGGTTATAAGTCACCCGATATGGGTGCTAGAAACCAAACCAAGTTCTTTGTAAGAATGTAAATCATACCAAGTGTGATGGTGAACACCTTTAACTCCAGCACTAAGGAGACAGAAACAAATTGATCTCTGTGAGTCCTAAGTCAGCCAGGGATACATAGTGGGATCCTGTCTCAAAAGAAAAAATAGGCCCTCTGTCCAGCCCTTCATTGCCTCGGGCTTATGTTGTTTTGTGTTTATGCTGGAGATTGTGCTAGGCCTAGTGTATGCTAAGCGGGTTTCCACCAGGGTGCTGCACCCCAGCTACAGTGATATTCCTACCTCACTGTAGCCTATTTTTCCCATAGTGGACACTGTTATTGCTTCAGAACACAAACCTAGGAGCTTTTCTACATTTAACATTATCTACTATGTCTTGTATTGAGAGTGAAACCTTCCTTCAGCACTTAGTGGTAGCCTGGAAGATTCTGCCTACTTCTGTCTTCCTTACACCCCAGCTTCTCGGGCTTTCTAGTCTCGCCCACAGAAGTGACTCCTGGCTCTCACCCTGTTGTTCCCTTTTGCTGAAATGGTAGTTTTCTTTTTAGATTGTTTTTATTTGGGGTGAGGGAAGGCTGTTGCTGTTTTGTTTGTAACAAGGTCTCACTGTGTAGCTCTGGCTAGCCTGGAACTCACTTCAGACCAAACTGACCATGAACTCACAAAGATCTGCCTGCCTCTGCCTGCTGAGTGCCAGGACTAAGGAATGGCCTGGTTTCTTTTGCTCTATGAATAATTAGGTTTCCCTTTCATGTTTTTGAAGTCTTATTTAAAGTTTAAAGTCACCTTTCTAATAAGCCTGATAAAAGTAGGTCACCAAACTCTGCTCTTTTCTCTTTGGTGCTGCAGAGAGGGTCTCATGTAGCCTAGGTTGCCCTGGCTGAGGGTGACCTTGAACTCCTGATCTTCTGTCTCTACCTTCAAAGTTCTGGAACTGTAACCATGTACCACTGTGGTTCTGTGCTTTGAGCCGTGGCTGAGCCTAGATTGCTTCTTGTTTACTTGATTGATTTTCAAAGATTCATCAAGAACTCCTCGGAATGAGAGGGATCTAAGAGAGACCCCTGGGCTGGAGAAGTTCAGGGTGGCGGTGAGGTATGCCAGCCAGGAGGACCCTCTAACAGGTAGGGGCTGAGGGATGCTGGGAGACCCTGGTGGCCAGGTATGATCTGATAGGTTAAACAGGTACCTCAGCCACTTGTCCCAGGATTTGAGACTTAACAGATTGGTTTTATGATATATTGGGAGATGAATCTGTCTGGTTATAGATTTAGTATTAGGACATCCAGTGGTCCAGATGTATGATGTCTTTTATTTGGTTAGTTTGGTTTTTTTGAGACAGTGTTTCTCTGTGTGACAAACAGCTCTGGTTTTCCTGGAACTTGCTTTATAGACCAAGCTGGCCTCCAACTCCTGCTGGTCTAGTTTTGATAGCATACTATCAGCAGCTGAGGCAAGGGCAGTTTCTTGCCCAGTGACTAACTTTTGCCACAGAGAGAGTAAACTCCATATGGAGTTCCTTCAGTGTTCATCATCTTCTCTGAAGTAGATTGGTGCCGCCAGGAGCAGACATTTCTCAATGTTATAAAAGGTCTTATATTATTAAAACAGTTTAAATGGGGGCTAGTGAGATGGCTCAGCGGTTAAGAGCATCCTCTGCTCTTCCAGAGGACCCAGGTTCGATTTCCAGCACCCACATGGCAGCTAGCAACTGTCTGTAGTTCCAGTTCCAGGCAAATACCAAGGCAAATAAATAAATAAATAAAAGCTTTTTTTTTTAAAAAAAACCACTTTAAATGGCATTTTTTTGTAGTTGTTTAAAGTGTTTGAAGACCATCTATCTAAATATATCTGTCTATGACCTTGAAAACATACCTAACATGACCATAAATTTGACTATTTAGATGACTATTAATCTGTATTTCTAGTTATACGTTACATTTTAAAATGAGCTGCATAAACACAATACCCCAAACAAGAGTAGAAATATATGTAACAGTATAAAACTAACTTTAAATTTGTAACCATAAAAATGTAAAATATTTTGAGATTAATGGTTACTTTTTTGATTAAAGTAGACTCCATATCCTTTCATTTTATCATTTTTTTTCTTTAGAAAGAGATTTTTAAATTTAACTCTTTTGTTTAGCCTTTTTTATTTTTATTTTTTTAAGATTTATTTATTTATTATGTATACAGTATACAGAAGAGGGTACCAGATCTCATTATAGATGGTTGTGAGCCACCATGCGGTTGCTGGGAATAGAACTCAGGACCTCTGGAAGAACAGTCAGTGCTCTTAACCTCTGAGCCATCTCTTCAGCCCCCCCCTTTTTTTTAAAGACTAAAAACAATTTGTAGTCAACCCCCCTTAAATGATAACAAACATTTATCCCTTATCCTTTGGGAATGTTGGCATAGTTCTCTAGATTACTTCCTGTTGTTTGTAGGTGCTGGAAATTTTTTGTTGTTGTTGTTGGGGAAACCTTGAGAAAATTATGATAATTGTTAGGTCTTGGCTGGAATAATGGATGAGCCATCACCCTTGAAGCTGTTCTGGATGCAGAACTCACAAACTTAACAGAGGCACTCTGAGATGTTGAATCACCTGGGCCATCCATTTTCACTGGTGTGAGTATCACTTGGCAGCTGTAGGGAGATCTGAGTTCCTGTACTGCAGATGGCATGGGAGACACAAGACTAGGAAGCCACATTTGGCTCTGGCTCTGTGTGTTTAGAACCCTTTTAAAGCTTTCTCAGCTCTTACATGAATATAGGCACCCCCACATTAGGTGTCATGCTTTTCTACACAGTAAATATTCAACTGATTATTAAATGGATCAGCGTTTATGTGTCATCTGACTTAATTTCTTCAACTAATAAATTATAAAAGAAAGAAAATGATAGCTAGGAAACCTGTTGGTTAAAAGGCAAGTAAATGCTGATGAGGTGACTGGGGTGTTTTGTCACAAGCCTGAGTCTGGAACCCATGGTAAAGGAGAAAACTGGTTCCTGGGATTTATCCTGTAATCATATATGTACCCTAGTAGTTCACCCCTTCAAAATAAAAGACATAAGCTAAGAGATGACCATTGCACATTGCCTTATTTGGATCTTCTTTCTTTTGTTTTTTGAGACAAGGATTCTCTGTGTAATCCTTTCTGTCCTAGAATTTACTCTGTTTACCAGGGTGGCCTCAAACTCAGTGATTCACTAGGACATTTTCAGACATCAATATAGTATATTTCTATCATATACACAATATACTACTCATTAGTCTCTTTTTTCCTCGCTATCCCCCTTTATAATTTCATGTTGTTCCCATGAGTTTCACTGGAGCTGGCCTCAAACTTGCTGTGTAGCTGAGGATGACATAAAACATTGGTGGCTCACATCTTTAATCCCAGCACTCAAGAGGCAGAGGCAGGAGAATCTCTGTGAGTTTGAAGCCAGACTTGTCTACAGAGAGAGTTCCAGGATAGCCAGGATGACACGGTGAAACCCAGTCTCAGAAAATAACAGAAAAGCCCTTAGATTTATGTATTTTTCTTTTATATGTTTGCGTGTTTTGTCTGCATTATTTATGTCTACCATATACATGCTTGGTAGCTGTGGAGGCCAGAAAAGGGCATCAGATCCCTTGGAACCAGAGTTACAGAGCATCGTTAGGTTCCAGCTGGCCCTAAATATATAGCTATCTACCTCCTTCTGCCTTCTGAATGCTGATATTAAGTGTGCACACCACCATGCCCAGATCACCACCACTGAGCCTCTCTCCAGGCCTAAAACAACGAACTATTGATTGTCTTGCTTCTGCCTCTGAACTTCTGGGACTAGAGGTGTGCATGGATCACTTGGTTGTAGGCAAGGGTAGGCAACTGAAGGTTTAATGCTAGACAAGCATTCTATCAACGGAACTACATTCTGTCTCTGTTTTGTTGTGGTGATATATTTTATATTTAATAAAATCAGCCTGGAATATTAGAGAACAAATTCACCCAGAGTGGGAGCCAGGAGGGTCACAGAGTGGTAATTCACACCTTTAAGCCCAGCACAGGAATGACAGTTGGTAACTCATGCCTTTAATCCCATAACTCCAGAGACAGATCTTTCTGTGCTTCTGTGAGTTCAAGGCCTAACTACTACACAGTAGTAGTTCACACCTTTTTTTTTTAATTTTTTTTTTTATTTGCCTTGGCATTTGCCTGGAATTGGGAACTGGAACTGCAGACAGTTGTGAGCCACCATGTGGTTGCTGGGAATCGTACCCAGTCCTCTAGAAGCAGTCAGCGCCCTCAATGCTGAGCCATTCCTCCAACCCAGTAGCTCACACCTTCAATCCTAACTCTAGGATTATGATGCAGAGAAGAACCCTAGTAAAACAACTGGATGAAGAAGATATTTAAAGCAGGCATAGACAGACATTCTGATATTCTGTGGAAGTGATAAGGAGCCAGACTGAGGACTTGAGAAATTGGCTGGGTGAGAATTGACTTTGGTCCATTTCTGTTCTCTAATATTCCAGACTGATTTTATTAAATATACATCGCCACATTTTGTTTTGCTCAGTGTGGTCTAGACTACCCTTGAACTTTCAGAAATCCTGTTTCCCAAGTGCTGTGATTAAACGTGTGAACCAATATGCCTGGTTTCCAAATTTTAAAAGGGGAATAAATAATTTTTATCCCTCCTCACAGAGATGTTGATATGACATCACATGTGATATCACATGTGACAGGTACTTTCAGAATTGTTATTAAAAAGCTAGATATGGTGGGGCACAGTTGTAGTCCCAGAACTTGGAAAGAGGAGGCAGGGGGATCAGGAGTTCAAGGACAACCAGAGTTACTATACCCAGAGCAGGCAAGGCAAGCTTGTATAGCTGGACTTTTCTTTGGGTCGCCAGCTCACAAATAACAACACTGAGACAATATTAATTATGAAAGCTTGGCCATTTGCTTAGGCTTGTCCTACTAGCTCTTATAAGTTAAAATTAACCTGCTTTTATTAATAGATATTTTGCCATGTGATTCGACTACCTTTACTCTGTATTGTATGTCTGACCTCTTAGGTGTCTCCCTGGCATCTCCTCTGCACCTAGGTTTTAACCCCAAGTTCCTCTCTTGCCCTGGAAGTCCCGCCTACTCTCTCCTGCCTAGCTATTGACCATTCAGTTCTTTATTAAACCAATCACAAGGTGCCTTAGGCAAAGATACATCTTTTAATGAATAAAAGATTATTCCACAATACCCTGGGCTTCATGAAACCCTGTCTGAAGCAAATGAACAAACACAAAAGGCTGGCTGTCTTGTTTTTCTATCTCACGTGCACTGTACAGAGTTATTTCTTCATATCCTCACTTCTGCCCCTTGTGTTGTTTTTATTATTTGGGTGTGAAGGCCTATGTCTTAGGCTTCCTGTTGCTATGATAAGACACCATGACCAAAAACAACCTTGGGGGCTGGAGAGATGGCTCAGGGGTTAGGAGCACTGACTGTTTTTCCAGAGGTCCTGAGTTCAATTCCCAGCAACCCACATGGTGGCTCATAACCATCTAGGATGACATCTGGTACCCTCTTCTGCATACTATATACATAATAAATCTTTAAAAAAAAAAAAACAACAACCTTGGGGAGGAAGGGATTTATTTCATCTTACAGCTTTACCTTCATCCAGGGAAGTAAGGGCAGGAACCTGGAGGTAGAAACTGAGGCAGAGACCATGGAGGAAGATTGCTTACTGGTTTGTTCTCCATGGTTAGCTCAGCCTGTTTTCAGGTACTGTGCAGCATTACTTGCCCAGGAGAGGCACTACCACAATGGGCTGCTGGGTCCTCCCAAATCAATCATCAACCAAGAAGAACCCCACAGGCCAGTGTGGTGGGGCATCTTCTCACTTTTCCATATGACTCTGTTGTTCAGGTTGAACAACACAAGCCAGCACAGAATGTTCTGTCTGTCCTTCAAGGAGTAATGTAGATGTCTTTTCAAAACTTCTCGCCGGAATCGCTTATTCCTTTAGGATTTTCTGCCGTTTTGCTTTGATTCCCACTAGGACACATTTTACATTCAGCTACTTTCCTAGGTTGTAAGCTCTAAGTTGTAAACTCCTAGTGGGTGTGTATTATTTTTAAATATGTTACAGCCAGACGTTACTGTGCACTCAGCTGTGAGGCTGATGCAGGAGGAGTCTGAGGTCGCCCTGGGCTGTATAAATAAGCTCACATGCTCTTATATAAATAGTCAGGGCTGTGAAGAGATGCTTTCGAACAAGCAGAGATGCCTGGAACAGGCTCAGATCGAAGATGGGTTGGGGTGAAGCACTTCTGTTAGGTAACCCCAATAAAACCCACTGGTTTGCCAAGTTGAATTTTGAAAGTGGAAGGGCCTGCCTGAACAATTTAGGCCATGATTCAAAATAAAAAGTAAAAAAGAGTGAGGTTTAGCCTTTGCCCAGCATATAGTCAAGGCTTGGGTTGAATCCTAGGCACTTGCATAAGTTATAAAGCATCGTGAACTATCTCACCCATTTTATTAATCTATGATTCCTCACAGGATCAATTAGTACCCACAGGTAGTTGGCAAGTCAAGTATTTACTGAATGACTAAAATAGCCTAGGGGAACTCTGAGAATTCTTAGTCCACAGAGAATGTGGACCTTCTCTTATCTGAAGGTATTATTGGAACCCAAGCAAAAATATTTGTGTTACATAACACAGAGGCCACTAGCTTCAGGACATGTTGTATGGATCATTTATACTCAGGTCGCAGGCCCAATTCTAAAGTCAGGTCAATGGGTGCATCTGAAAGACCGTTAAGGCTTTAAAAAGTTATTCTGTAAGTTAATTTTTCTCACCTTCACTAATTTCCTATGTTTACTGTGCACCAGGAACTTAGGCTTTATGTATCGGAGGAATTTTCTCTTGCCCTGGTGTTAATAATGAAGTTAAGGGCCCCAGGTCAAGAATGAATTTCCTGGCAAATAAGCAGCTACCAGAGTTTTGAACTGTAGCCTGGTATGATTGTACACATACACCCCTGCTGTGTCAGCCTTGCAGTAATTGAGATTATAAATCTATGCTACACCACCAGGCTGAGTTGAATGATTAGTGTAAGCATTTCCAAGGCTGGCATTCACCTGGGATGGAGCAGAGCTGCTGCCACGCCCCTGGGTGTGGCTATGCAAACCTCTTAAAGACAGTGCTCACACAAGATTCTTTTTCTCTTCTGCTTCTCCCAGATCCCTGTTTCCCTGCTAATAAACTGGTATTCCCAGTGTTAAGATTTTATTCACGCGCAAAAAACCAACAATTAAATCTTACTTAATAATTTGTTTTGGTTATTTTTTTTAAACTTTATTTATTTTATTTTATTTTATTTTATTTTTAAAACACTGGTTTTTTTTATTTTGTTATTTTATTTAATTATTTGCCTTGGTATTTGCCTGGAACTGGAACTACAGACAGTTGTGAGCTGCCATGTGGGTGCTGGGAAACTAACCCGGGTCCTCTGGAAGAGCAGACGGTGCTCTTAACCGCTGAGCCATCTCTCCAGCCCCTGTTTTGGTTATTTTTAATATTTATTTTTATGTTATGTGAACTGGTGTTTTGCCTGCATGTATAACTGTGTAAGGGTGTCAGATCTTGGAATTACAGACAGTTGTGAGCTGCCATATGGATGCTAGGAATTGAACTCAGGTCCTCTGGAAGAATAGTCAGTGCTCTGAACTGCTGAGCCATCTCTCCAGCCCCTGGCTATAATTTTTATATTTTATTGTGTGTGTGTGTACATGTGTGTGTGTGCGCTCGCGCATGCCACAGTGTGCATGTGGAGGTCAGAAGACACCTTTTAGGAATCTGTCGTGCCCCTCACCTGCTTCATGTGCATCAAACTTCACTCATTGATTAGGATTGGTGGTAAGCAGCTTACAGGCTGAGCCCGCCGTCATTGTTTTTACTGTTTTATTCTCCTGAGTTCATTGCTGTTAATGATTTGTATCCTATTTACAGGGAGTCAGTCTCCAACATGTAAATATGCAATCTCCCTGACCTGATCTTCATGTCTCCCTGCAGCCATATGCGTCACTGTCTCAGCAGATGGCACCGCCGAGTCCAAGGAACAGTACCCCTAATAGCAGTGGGAGCAACGGGAATGACCAGCTGAGCAAAACCAACTTGTATATTCGAGGACTGCAGCCAGGCACTACCGACCAGGACCTTGTCAAGCTCTGTCAGCCGTAAGTTGTGGTCCCAGTAGGAAGGCTTCCAAGGACAACACAGATTTGCTTTTTGTTGCTCTTAGCTTTACTTGTAACAGTCAGCAACATTTAGTCACAACATAGTTACAATATATCTCAAAATTCTTTCTTGTTGCCTTTTTGGCTTTGTTGTTGTGAGACAGTATCTTATGGATTCTAGGCTAGCCTCAAACAAAATCAATTTAAGAGATAAAAGGGTTCTTTTGTCTTAGAGCTTGAGGTACAAGTCCATCATGCTGAGGAAGTCCGGATGAAGGAGCTGGAGGCAGCTGGTCACATCACACCCACAAACAGGAAGAAAGGGAACAGGTGCTTGTTGCCACTCGGTTCCCTTCCTCTCCTTATGTAGTCCTGGATCTGAGTTCGTGGACAGCGTTTACCCACAGTGGTCAGGTGCCTGTCTCCAAGGTGATTCCAGATCCTGTCAAATTGACAACACTTACTTATCATCTTATCATCACACACTTTGAAAGAAACATTTTTTAATCTCTATGGTGTTTTTTTTTTTGTTTTTTTTTTTTTTAAAGACAGGGTATCCTATATTCTAGGTTGGCCTTGAGCTCCTTATTCTACCCTGTCTACCTCTCAAGTTCTGGAATTAAAGGCAGGCACCACCATACTTAACTATATTTTTATTACTATGCATATGTATGCACTTGTATGAGTTTGTATGCACTATATGCATGGATGTACTGGAACTGGAGTTACAAGCAGGTGTGAGCCACTTGATGTGGTACTAGGAATCCACCCTTGGGTCTCTGGAAGAGCAGCCAGTGATCTTAACTGCTAAGCCATCTCCCCTTACACCAGCTGTTCTTTATAGAATTACTCATGCTATTGTTGCAAATATTTGCATTATTACCAGTTTGTGGCTATTATGAATGCAAACAGTGTGCTGGAAACATACACCTTGGTTTGTGTATGTAAACATTTTCATGTTGCATTTATTGCTGGGTCACAGGGTATCCATATATGTGGCTATTGTAGATAATACTATAAAGTTTTCTTTCATAGTGGTCCATGTTATGTTATGATAATGCATTTATCCAGTGTAGTAGCGGATAGTGATGAATGGAGGCCCCATGCCTCATACGGGCCTGGTGGAAAGTGTCGCAGCTGGAGACACTTAGATTGGGTCCAAGTGGCAAGACTTTATTATTATGGAGGGAGGGAGAAGAGATAGATGGAGAGAGAGAGAGAGAGAGAGAGAGAGAGAGAGAGAGAGAGAGAGAGAGAGAGAGAGAGAGAAAGGCAAAAGAGAGAGAGGGGTCAGTGGGAATCCTTCTTAAATGGAGCTTGGCGTTAGAACTCAGGGCAGGGCCAGGCTAATTGCCATTGGCCAGGTGGCTTCGGGGGCTAGTTCATGCCTGTAATCTCAGCATTCAGGAGATAAAGTCAGGAAGGTTAGGAGTTCAAAATCCTCTGCTGCACAGCAAGCTTGAGGGCCGGTGTGCCGCAAGTGCTCTACCCGGGTGCTACAGTTTGATTTCCCTGTTCCTGTAGGCTTTCATTTACCCTTCCCGGAACTAGTCAGAGTCAGCGCAGGACAGAAGTCAGGAGTCCAGACCGGGAGGGTGAAGCGGGCTCCTTCTCAGGACTTCCTGCCTTTGTCCTAGTGATCTCTTCCTGCCTTGCTGGATCCCAAAGAGGTGTGGCCTGGGACTTGGGACTCCTGGTTCTCTGGAAGGGGCTCCTTCTGAGGTGGAGGAGGAAGAAGCAGTGATCCAGCTGTTGTCAGCTGCAGTGGAAATTCTGAGCTCTAAATTTCAAGCTGCAAGGCCAAAGCAGGCTCCACCCTGGGCCTTGACGGGGGATGGCAGCTTGAGTGTGCTCTGGCCAACCGTCGTTCTCTCTCTTCTTGTCTTAAATTTGAGCTAGAATCCAAGTACAGCTCAAAAGGCCCTCGGACCACTGGTCTCCACTTCCTTTGAACTTGTTCTTTTCCCAGTCTCCAGAGCATTCCCTGGCTTAATCTTTTAGGTCCCAGAAGCTCCCCTGAAAGAGGGAGCAGCCAGGGAGCGGAAATGTCCATTACATCTTTCGGAATTATATATATATATATATATATATATATATATATATATATATATATAGAGAGAGAGAGAGAGAGAGAGAGTATTAATCTCAAATTTAGTTCCTGCTAACTGTTTCTGTTCAGCCGTTTTTCTTTTTTTATAACGTTTTTTTCCTTGTACATACTGTCTGCCATTTCCGCTCCCCCTCCTCCAGCGCCCCCCCCCCTTGTTCTTTTGACTTTGTTCTTGGCTGCTATTCTGTCTGAGATTTTCACACCACTAGAATAGAATGTAACAGCTTTTCCTAGTGGATGTTTCTGACGTAACCCGAGAGCTGCACGACCTCATGACTCAAGCTCTGGGAACTGTGCAGGCTCCTGCTGCCAACAAGGATTTCCAAAAAGCCAAAAACCACAGGTCTCATAAAATGCAGAGTGGAAACATGTCACAGGCTGACTTAACTCATTCATGAAGGCGGCAGAAGGAAGGGAAAACCAAGTCAAAGACCATGAGAGGCTGTTAGCACTAAAATATGTTTGGATAAGATTGCAGAGCTGGGGCTGGAGAGATGATGGCTCAGGGGTTAAGGGCACTGACTGTTTGTTCTTCCAGAGGACCTGAGTTCAGTTCCCAGCAACCACATGGTGGCTCACAACCATCTATAATGACATCTGGTGCCCTCTTCTGTATACTGTATACATAATAATAAACAAATCTTTAAAAAAAATTTACAGTGGGGAGGTCAAGATTTGTGGTGAGGTAAAAGGACTTGTCCAAGATCACACATAGCTAAAGAGTAGCAGAGCCAGGATTTGAACCAAAGCAGTTTGGGATCAAGCTAGTGAGCATGTAAGAGATCAGTGGAGTGTTGGGAATAGTGGCCCAGAGGATCAAATGTTTATTTTTAAAATGTTTATTTTTAATTTAATTTTTTATGTGTATGGATGTTTTACCTGCATATATGTCTGTGTACTATGTACATGCCTGGTGCCCACAGAGGCTAGAAGAGAGTATTGGATCTCCTGGGATTGGAGTCATGGAGTTATGAACTGCCATGTGGGTGCTGGCAGTCAAATCCAGGTCCTCTAGAAGAGCAGCCAGTGCTCTTAACCATGGAATGGTCTTTTCAGCATCTTTATTATTATTATTATTATTATTATTATTATTATTATTATTATTGGGTTTTCCAGACAAGGTTTCTCTGTGCCAATAGTCCTAGCAAGCTATCCTAGAACTTGCTTCGTAGACCAGATTAGCTTCAAACTTACTGTGATCCACCTGCCTTTGCCTCCTAAATGCTGGGATTAAAGGTGTGTGCCACCACCACCACCTAGCTTATTTTATTATTTTTAATAGGATGAATGGTATTTGTCCAAAAGAAAAGTAGAATCAAGATACTAGTCAGACATGGTGGCATTCGCCTTTAATCCCACACTCAAGGCAGAGACAGGTGGATCTATGAATTTGAGGCCAGCACAGTCTACAAAACAAGTCAGGACAGCCATGATTACACAGAGAAACTCTTAAGAAACCAAACCAGGGGCTAGAGAAATGGCTCAGAGGTTAAGTGTACTGGCTCTTTTCCAGAGGTCCTGAGTTCAATTCCCAGTCACCACATGGTGGCTCACAAACATCTATTATGACATCTGGTGCCCATTTCTGGCATGCAGTCAGAACACTGTATACATAATAAATAAATGTAGAAAAAAATTTTTTTAAAAAGCCAAACAAAAAAATTTCTGTTCCTCTAGGAATTCCAACTGGAGGGCCATCCTCATGTACTTTATGTGAGTGTGGCCAACCTCCTTTCCCAGAACTGTCCTAGTTAAAGATTTGTGTGTTGGCATTGCAAGGACTTGAGGGACTTTCTTTCCTATGTCTCCTTTGAGGGGTTTAGGGTGAAGGGAAATGTGATGGTTGATCTTATCAATGTGACTAGAAGGACTGTGTAGTGTAGTGGTTACTTTCCTCTTGTGGTAACAAAATACCCGACAGAAAGCAATTATTCTGCCACAGTTTGAAGGCATACAGTCCATTGTGGCTGGTCACAGTGATGTCAGCAAAGGTGGAGCTGGGCTGTAAAGTCCCTGTTACCCATTTACTCCAGTGTAGCTCCACTTCCTAAAACAGTGTGTTAGCTGGAAACCAAGTATTCAGTATGTCCTATGAACCACAGGACACATGGGATGGTTTCCATGGAAACCACATCAGCCTGGGTATGACAGAGATGGCTTTTCCAGGGAGATAAAACAAAGCAGGGAATCTTCCCTAAATATAGGTGAGTCCTTCCCATAGACAGGGTTGGGGGTGGGTGAGGGCAGGTATGAGGTGGGGAGGGTAAGATGGAACAGGAGAAAGAGAGAAAGCATACTGATGTGTGTGGGGGGTGTGTGTATGTGTGTGTATGCAATCTTCTCTCCCTTAAAAAATGTTTTTTCCAGGCATTTTTGTCACAGTGATGAAAACTAATACAACTGTTTGTTATGTTTTTGTTTGTTTTTTAAGACAAAGCTATATAGATCTGGTTGGCCTGGAACTCAACTTTGTGGACCAAGCTGGTTTCTAACTCACAGAGACCCACCTGCTTCTGTTCCTTGGACACTGGGATTAAAGGCGTATGCCACCACTTACTGCACAAATGGCATTTCAAATTAATTTCTTTGTCCTGTTCTTTTGTTTGTTTGGTTTTTTGATCCAGGGTTTTTCTCTGTAACTCTGGCTGTCCTGGAACTCACTCTGCAGTTCTGGCTGGTCTAGAACTCACAGACATCCTCCTGCCTCTGCCTCCAAAGCACTGGGACTAAAGGTGTCTGACACCATGCCAGGCTCTCTGTCCTGTTCTTAATCCCAGCCCCCAGATGATCACTTTGCACTTTCCTTTTCCTTAGATATGGCAAGATTGTCTCCACTAAGGCCATACTGGACAAGACCACAAAGAAGTGCAAAGGTGAGGAAGCCACTGACTTTGGTGAGATGTCATCCTTTGCTTCCTGAAGCTGGGAGTCTGAGCACCTGGTGCCAGGGAAGAACTGGGACCTTTTAGACTCTTTGATGACTAGAGAGCCAGAGCTGAAAATGCTGTTAGTCACTGACAGCCAGAAGACTGCATGGAGCTCTCTTGGGTGGCTTGGGCTCACCCTGGGCCAGTTGTCTCCCTGGATGGGATGGGATGGGATGGGATGGGATGCCGGAGAGGCTGTTTGTACTTGTCACTGTAAACATCAGAACCCAGCAGGTGTTTTTACCCAGTGCTGAATACTTGTGGAGGGGTGTGACATTTTTGAGTGGAGCTGAAGAATATTGGAAAGTGTAGAGAGGGGCGGCTTTCATCTGCACCTGTTTGCTCTGCTGTTTTTTTCCCTGCCCAGCATTTCTGGGGGCTGTCTAGAGAAGAAATGGTGGTCCTTTAGAAGTGCATGAAGTATAGGATTTAATACCTCTGAAGCCCCAGGCTTTTAATGAGAAGGAGAAAGGCAGAATCCCACAAGGGTTCCATTTCCCTTCATTTCATTCTTAGCCAGGTCCGACCTGACCTCTGGGTGAGGGGAGGGGTGGCATGGGCAATCTCCTGAAAACTTACTTTCTCTTTCTCCCTGCTACATCATTTACACAGACCATACATAACTCTTCCTCTGCTTCCTGAAAAGCCTGGGCCCTCCTACCTCTCTTTCCACATCCCACCTCCCTGTGTGTGAAACTGTTTCTCTGTTTCAGGCTATGGCTTTGTGGACTTTGACAGTCCTGCATCAGCACAGAAGGCTGTAACTGCACTGAAAGCCAGCGGTGTGCAGGCACAAATGGCAAAGGTAAGCCTGCCTCACGCCGGCTTTTCCAGGGCTTATGGTCAGCACCAAAGAACCAGTTCGGGGCCTCCCAGTGCTTATGAATATGAAATTGATGAGCAAGACTGTCCACAGTGTGCGTGTGTGTGTGTGTGTGTGTGTGTGTGTGTGTGTGTGTGTGTGTGATGGTAATTGGACTCAGGTCCTCTCCAAGACCGGAGTGTGCACTCTTGAGCACAGAGCCATCTTTCTGGTACCATCTGGACACAGACAGGCTGAGCCTGAGTCAGCCTGAGTGCTGGAGAAGTGTTGCAGACAGGAGGGCCAGGCCTCTCGGCATTCCTGCCGCCTCCTGGTCTCCACCCTAGCCCTGCTGTCCCAGGACAGATGGCTATAGTTTTGTAACATTCTGTGAAGAAGGCAGTTGTGCAACTCAGGTTCTGAGGAATGCTTTGCATGGGCTGCCACTGCTCCCATAGGGCTGGGAGTGAGCTGGGAAAGGGTTAGGGGAGGAAAGAGAGCTAGAGAAACGAACCATGCTTCTTGCTTAGTGCTCCCTGGAGCTGAGAATGTCAATCCCTAGAAAGCTAGAGGCCTTTCTGGCATCTCTTCATAATAGTCCCCTTGCCTTGCTGAGGCATCTCAAATACTATGGCACTAGAGTTATAGTGAGTTATGTGTTCCCATGTGGGTACAGGGAATCCAGCCCAGGTTCTCTGGAAGAGCTGAGCCATTTCTCCAGGCTCAAGACAACCATTCTTTTCTCCAATGGTTGAAGGAGAAAATGAAGCTGGGTATGATGGTTCAGGCCTATAATCCCAGCACTTGAGAGGCAAAGGAGGATTGCTGGGAGTTCCAGGATAGCCTAGGCTAGAGTGAGAACCAGTGAGAAGGAAGGAAGGAAGGAGAGGGGCTGGAGAGATGGCTCAGAGGTTAAGAGCACCGTCTGCTCTGCCAGAGGACCCGGGTTCGATTCCCAGCAAACACATGGCAGCTAACAACTGTCTGTAGTTCCAGTTCCAGGCAAACACCAAGACAAATAAACAAATAAATAAATAAATAAATTAATTAATTAAAAAAAAAGAAAGGAAGGAAGCAGAGGAAAGGAAAAAGGAAGGAAGGCTGGAGAGAGGAACACTGGGTGTCTTTACAAAGGACCTGGGTCCAGCACCCACCTGGTACCCTAAAATCATCCTAACTTCAGTTCTGTGGGTGTCTAATAACTTCTTTTGGCCTCCATGAACACTACATAAACATTGGTACGCAGACATACATGCAGGCAAAAACATCCACAGATCAGATGTAAAGCAAAAATAAAACTGAAAGAAGGAAATGGAGGTTAGTAGGGTTAAGGTTGCTGGGAGCTTCTCACGAAGACAGAGTAATGATTTACAGTCTCGAAAACACAGCTCTGGAGCAAGGCCTTGTGGAACATGCCAGTGATCACAGAGCCTGAGAGGAAGAAACAGAAAGACCAGGAATTCAAGTTCATCATTGGCTACATAGCAACTTTCAGGCCAGCTAGGACTACACAGTGAGACCTTGTCTTAAAAAACAGCCACATATACACATACACATAGAGAAAAAAACAAAACAAAGCAATAAAAGTCCTGGGGGCTGGAGAGATGGCTCAGTGGTTAATAACATTGGCTGCTTTTCCAGAGGACCCAGGTTCAATTCAAAGCACCCGCATGGCAGCTCACAACTGTAACTCCAGGATCCAACATTCTCAAATAGACATACTTGCAGGCAAAACAATGCACACAAAATAAAAATAATAAAATATCTTAAAAACACGCACACAAACACAAAACCAGTCCTGGGGCAGAACTGCCATTGTATATTCTGCCATCTTGGGACACCATCCCCATCCCTCTTACCACCCCACCCCCAAGCAGCCCCTTACTGTAGCCTTGGGCTCCCAGGAGACGAAGACCTTTTAGGGCTTGAAGCAAACCACTGAGAAGGAGGAGGACACCTGGTCTCCTGTTTCCTCTTCCCTCTTTCTGCCTCCTTTCTACTCACAAGCGACCAGGTATTCCCACTTAGACAAGTCTACTGTGGTAGAAAAAAGGGAGAGAAATTACTCAGAACTATGGAGTTGACAAGGCAGAGGAAATGGGCTTGTATCACTGGATTGTACAGGAGCAGACACAGTAAATACTGTAGTTTTTCTTCCTAAGCTAGATATATGGTACATGATAAAGGGACTGGATGGTACAAACAGCTAAGTTTCTCTTCGTTCGGAATGTTTTCTTTTCTCAAATGTTATGGAAGCCCCTTTATGTTTCTCTTTGTAGCTCTAGCTGTCCTGGAACTCACTGTAGACCGGGCTGGCCTGGAACTCACAGAGATCTGCCTGCTTCTGCCTCCCATGCATGACTACCCCGAGCCCAAATGTTTTTTGTATGTGAGGCCTGAGGGTGGGATGGGATAAAAATATAAGCCTCAGTTTTCATTTTTCATGTTTCTAGCAACAGGAACAAGACCCTACAAATTTATACATCTCAAATCTCCCACTGTCAATGGATGAGCAAGAGCTGGAGGGGATGCTGAAGCCGTTTGGTCAGGTCATCTCTACCCGAATCCTTCGAGATACTAGTGGGGCCAGCAGAGGGGTCGGCTTTGCGAGGTAAGAGAAGGGTAAGGGTACCTAAAGAGAGATGACTTAAACACATACACACAGACACACACACACAGATACACACATAGACACACAAACAGGCACATAGACACACACACATAGACAGGCACACACAGTGTCCTTCTCCCTACATGGACCAAAATAATGGTCAGAAATACCTGATAAGAGCCAGCAAGGTGACGCATCAGTAAAGGCTGATGACCTGAGTTTGATCCCTGGATCCACATGGTAGGAGGAGAGAAATGACTTTGGCAAGTTGTCTCTGACCTACACACACACACACACACACACACACACACACACACACACACACACACTAATGATATAAGGTTATAATAAAAATTGTTTAAACTCTAGGCTTGTGTGTATGTGTGTCTGTCTGTGTGTGTCTATGTGAGTGTGAACCAAGGACCTGGTACCTAACTTGAACTGCTGGTAATCCTCCTGCTTCTGCCTCCCAAATGCTGGGATTCCAGTCATGCTCCACCATGCCTCACAGCTGTCCACTCTTCATGCTTCTCCTCACTACCGCCTCCTAACCAAGAAAGGACAGCAGTGTAGAGACCTGGTCCTCACATCAGTAGGATGAAGCCAAAGTTTTGCTTCACTTTTCCATCTTTAGGGAGACTTACATCCCAGAGCAACCCTTGCAGTAACCAACCACTTACGACATTTACAACATTGAGTCTTAGTTTCTCCTGTTCTCTAGGCTGTCCTCTTCTGGGCTCATGGATCATGGTGCTTCATCTGATCCTAGCCTACCTAAAAATGATTTGTTCTTATTGAAGATGTTATTTGGGGGATAGCAAGGTGTCTTGGCAGGTAAAGGTGCTTGCTACCAAGCCTGCTAACCTGAGTTTGACCTCCAGACTCCCACAAGTCCTCTGGCCCCCTACTCTATGCCCCCATAATAAAAATATATAAAAATTGTTATAAAAACTTTTTTTTTTTTGAGCCAGACACAAACTTGCAATTCCAATACTCAGGAGACAAAGGAGACTCTTTGGGAGTATTAAACTAGCCAGGGCTACATAGATCTCAACCCTGGTGATGTAGCTCAGTTGGTAGAGTGCTTGCTTTGCGCACATGAAATCCCAGTTTGATCTCCAGTGTGGAATAAGATAGGTGATGTGTCTCCCTATAATCCTAGCACTTCAGATGGAAAAGCAGAAAAATCTAAAGTTCAAGGTCATGCTGGAGAGATGGCTCAAAGGTTAAGAACGCTGGCTGAGTTCAATTTCCAGCAACCACAATGTGATTCACAACCATTTATAATGAGATCTGGTGCCCTCTTCTGGTGTGCAGGCATATATGCAACAGAACACTATATACATAATACAAATTCAAGGTCAATTTTAATTACAAAAGCCCAAGGTCAGTTTGGGTTACAGGAGACCCTGTCTTCAAAATATAAAATCAAAACTGTTTGGGTATCATATATGCCTGTAATCCCTGTGCTTGGGAGGCCAGGGCAGGAAAGTCACAATTTTGATGCTCACCTGGGCTACGTAGAGAGAATTGATTTTATTAAGAGCCTGTCTCAGAAACAACAAAGGAAACTGAACAAGGCCTGAGCTATAGGTGGGGAGGGATCATTTGGAGTTCAAGGCCAGCCAGAGTGACAGTGAGATACAGTTAAATAAATTAAAATACTAAAAACAAGTGAGTTTTACTTGAAATGAGATTCTGTTGTTTTTAGTTAAAAAAAAAAAATACTGTGTTAAACAGTCTGAGCAATTTGTCTTTCAGTCTCTTACTTGCTCATGAATCTCTTAGTGATTCAGACTAGGAGTGAACTGAGTATGGGGCCCTACCCTGTAATCCTAATATTTGGGACATAGAGGCAAGAGTAGGGAGCCCTTGGACTACATGAGACCTCATCTCAAGGAAGAAAATATCCTGCTTACCCCTCCATTTTTTTCTTTTTCTTTTTTTTTTTCATTAAATAATAGAGGCTATGACTATGAAAAAAATTTTAACAGGCTCAATCTGAGTAGCACCACCTAATGGCAGTCCTAGGTATGACAAGAGGAAAAAAATCACTTTATTTTTATTTTAAGTGAACTAGTGTTCTGCCTGCATGTATAACTGTGTAAGGGTCTCAGATCTTGGAATTACAGACAGTTGTGAGCTGCCATGTGGATGCCGTGAATCAAATTCAGGTTCTCCGGAAGAACAGTCATTGCTCTTAACCACTGAGCCATCTCTTCAGCCCCCCAAAATCACTTTTTGACACACATTTTCTTTTGTCTTTTTAGTTTTTAATTTGAGGCATGATATGGTCTTGATGTGAGGCCCAGTCTGGCACTGAACTTGAGATCCTCTTGCATCAGCCTCCTGAGTACAGGCTGCTATTTGCCAAACTGGCTCTTCCAGTTTATGGCAGATGTTCTTAGCTGATGGCACCCACAGCACTTTTCCTCCAAAAGAAATATCCAACACGTTAAGTAATTAAATGGTCAGACAGTTTTGGGTTGCGTTTTAGGGGAGGGGATTAGTATGAGGCATCTTGGTATAAGTATGTGGATGTCAGCATCACACCCTACTTTCCTGTGGGTGTTAGGGACTGAATATAGATCTCTGTGTTTGAGTGACATTCACTTTACCAAGTGAGCTATTTCCTCATCCCTATGCCTCATGTTTTTTGTTTTGTTGTTGTTGTTTTTGCAGTGCAAGCTAAAATCCAAGACTTAAATCATGCTAGGCACACAGTCTGCCACTGAGTCTCATCTCCATCCTTTTTCCTTTTTATTTTGTGACAGCTGGTCCTTACTTTGTTTTTGCTGTTATGATAAAATACCCCGGTGAAAGTGGGAAGTTTCTTAGTCCTGTCTAGCCCTGAGGTCCGGAATCATAGTCCTGCAGTTGCTTATAATTACCTTAGAGGTTTCATATCATAGTAACTGCTGGGCCAGTAGTTAAGGTTTATTAACTAGCTCCTATACTCAAATTAACCTATAATTCTTATCTATGTTTAGACACATGGCTTGGTACCTTTTCTCGATGCAGCATTTTCATCCTGCTTCCTCTGCATCTGGTTGGCATCTGCTGCTCTGCTATTCCTCTTTCCAGAATTCTCCTAGTCTGGCACCCCACCTATACTTCCTACCTGCCTACTGACCAATCAGCATTTTATTAAACCAATTCAAGTGCTAAATCTTTACAGTGTACAAGAGCATAGTTTAACAGCAGAAAGAGATTCTTGGTTATGGTCCATCTCAGAAAACTCAGTGGGGACTCAGTCCAGTCACATCCACAATCAAGACAAGAGCAGCTGGGTGTGGTGATGCTTACTGTAAACCCAGCACTCAAGAGGCAGAAGTAGGTAGAGTTTAAGGCCTGGTCTATGTAGTAAGTTCCAGGCCAAAAAGGATTACATAGAGAGACCTTGCCAAAACCAAAATCCATAAGATAATGAACTCATGAATGCTCACCTGCCTAGTTACACAGTTTAGGGTGCACCCTAGGGAGTGGTGCCACCCATGTGAATTAATTGAAGACAGTCCACCGGAGACATTGAGACTTCACATGTGACTCTAAATTGTATTTTTTTTTTTTAAGATTTATTTATTATGCATACAGTTTTGTATGAAGAGGGCACTAGACCTCATCATAGATGGTTGTGAGCCACCATGTGGTTTTGCTGGGAATTGAACTCAGGTCCTCTGGAAGAACAGCACTGGAAGTCAGTGCTCTTAACCTCTGAGCCATCCCTCCAGCCCCTCTAAATTGTATTAAGTCGACAAAGCTTTTGATCACACAGGGTTTCACTAACACTGACCAAACTGGCCTTGAACTTACTCTGTAGTTGGGGTAGATTTTGAATCCTAACTCACCAGTGGCTGGGAATAAAGAATTGTCAGTGTTCTTTTATATTCATTTACATTTTCATTACATTTTATTTATTGTTTTATGAAATTGTGTGTAGCATATATGTGTGGCTGTGCCATAGCAGGAGTGTATAGGTCAGGGGGACAGGTTTTAGGAATCAGTTTCCCTCTTTGACCTTGTGAGTTCCGGGGATCAAACTCATGTCATTAGACCTGACATGAGTCTTTAAGGTCACAGCTAACTGACATTAGATTAGCAGGGCTCCTTGACCTGCTGGACATCTTGCCAGCCCAAGTGTAGAGCCACTGAAATGTAGAGCATGTGAAGACTGACACAGTTCAGGGTTAACATGGGTAATAAAACAAGATCCCATTTTAAATAAAATCAAGAGCAAGCAGAAATGGTGAAGCAGTCTGGCCTGTGGGTACTGTGTTTAGTACAAGTACAGAGTCAGCTTTGGATAGTGAACAGCCACTGGCACCTACATCTTCCTTTTTTTCTGTCCGCCCCCCCCCCCCACAGGAAGCTGCCATGGACCAGCTCCTAACAATTCCTTCCTTTTTAACACATGGACCATGAGCCATTACCTCCTTTAAAAAGCATTTATCGGTTGTTGGGTGGGAGTGGGGAGAACCAGGTAGCACTTATGTGGAAGGCAGAGGACAGCTCCCAGGAGCCAATTCTCTCCTGTCACTGTGTGGGGTGACTTAGGTCATCAGGCTTGACTGTAGTCTCCGTATCCACTCAACTATCCCATTGGCCTCATGAGCTCTTCACTACCAGTCATAGCAATGTCCTAGATAATTGGGCCTTGGTAATTACTGCCAGAAAGAAAAATAAATATCAACAAAATCATAGCTTGTGCAGCTTCATCAAATAAACCATACTTTTTGTATATTTATTTTTATGGATATGAGCCTTTTACCTGCATGTATGTATATGCACTAAGTGTGAGTCTTTTGCCTTCAGGGGTCAGGTCAGAAGAGCGAGGGCATCAGGTCCCTGTAACTGGAGTTAGGAATTGTTGTGAGTCATCACGAGAGTGCTTGCAACAGAACCTGGGTCCTCTGGAGCCATCTCTCCACCTCCATTTTTTTTTTTTTTGATACAAAGTCTCACTGTAGTCTTGACTGTAATGGAATTTGACAAATAGATCTAGGCTGGCCCCTCACTCTCAGAGATTCACCTGCCTTTGCCTCTCAAATTCTGGGATCAAAAGCATGAGACACACCATGCTGGTGACATTAGGAATTTTTTTAATAGTTTAGATGATATTCAGAAAAAAATTTCAGTTTGTTTTTTGTGTACATATGTGCATGTTTGTGTGTTTCAGCATATATGTCAAGGTCAGAGGGCAACCATCAAAGGTCGTCTCTCTCTTGAATCAAGTTGTTGAGTCTGCTGGCAAATGCCTTTTCCCCACAGAGTCATCTCACCGGTGCTCCACTGGAAATTGTATAATAAAGGGCCAGGAATGTGCTCGGTTGGTAGAGTGCCTGCTTGTCACAAGTGCACAATACCCTTGGTTAGGTCTTTAGCATTGTATAAAAATTAGACACAGTGGATTATTTCTGCAACAACAAGGCAAGACCATTAGAAGAATCAAAGTCATCCTTAGAAGATTTGAAGCCAGCCAGGGATATACCTGCATTGTCTTAATTAAAAAAAAAAAAAAAAAAAAAAAGGAACACAGATGCCTTGAAATGAACACATGTGACATAAACTCCATGTTTGTGCCTCATATAACTTCTTGAACTTGCATGGAGCTAGGGAGCTGAGTTTTTCTCACTGAATGTGTGTTGAGCACATAAACTGGACAGGTGAGAGAGAGAGCCTTACTCCTCATGTGCTTCCTAGGATGGAGTCCACAGAGAAGTGTGAAGCCATCATCACCCACTTTAATGGAAAGTACATCAAGACACCTCCTGGAGTAGCAGGTGAGGTCTCTAGGACTTAGGTTGGGAGCCACTGGACGAATGAGTGCCTATGCGATGGTCCAGCACTTGTCTGCTTTTTTTTTTTCTCTTGTCAGCACCATCTGACCCCTTGCTTTGCAAATTTGCTGATGGCGGGCCCAAGAAACGACAGAACCAAGGAAAATTTGTGCAGAATGGACGGGCTTGGCCAAGGAATGGAGACATGGTAGAAAGATCTCTGAGGAAACATGAACACTGGCAGCTTTAAAGTGGGGTGGAAATGGTTTCAGTGGACTTAGGTGGCAAGCTTGAGAGCGGTCTGTGTAGCCATGGCCTGCTCCTTGGTTCCTTGTTCAATGCAGCTTTGCAACTTGCACCTTTCCAAAAATCTGCAGTAGGTCTGTCTCATGGGTACTCTGGGCTCAAAACAAGAACCCTGTATTCTTTTTTATAGGGCAGTATGGCCTTGACATATGACCCCACCACAGCTCTTCAGAATGGGTAAGGGTGTTTCATTAATTAAATTACCTGAAAATGTTAACATCTTGAATTCTCTAATAGCAGATAGTGGAGGTGCCTCTGGTTTCCTGAGGTTTCTCATTGAACAAAGCCCTTTCCCACAGGTTCTACCCAGCTCCTTACAACATCCCCCACAGCAGGATGCTTGCTCAGTCTACACTTTCTCCATATCTTCCATCCCCTGTGTCTTCCTATCAGGTAAGGCAATGTGGTTTTTTCCCTATTATGTACTTTAAGTGAAGGAATATGAAGCTTTTCTATATTGTCCATGCAATGTTATTACATAAGAGCATTACGCGTGATTTATGTGTGTATATATAATAGCATGTATTCCTATATGTATATGCTCTTACATATAGTGTATGTGTATATAAACACTTAGAGGCATCCTCTTGAGCTAGGCATGGTGGTGCACACCTTTAATCCTAGCACTTGGAAGGCAGAGACAGGTGGATCTCTGAGTTCAAGGTCAGCTGGTTTACATAGGGAGCAAGCTCCAGGACACCCCACAAGTAAACACATTTACTTTTTATTGCATATCACTTTCACATGAATATATATATATATATATATATATATGGTACTTTGGGAGTAATTTATTTTAAAAAATTAAGGTACATTTAACATGTATGATGTTAAATGTTAGTTTTTTTATTTTATGTGTATGAGTTTTGCTTCTATATATGTATTTCATGTGTGCTTGGTGCCCAAGGAGGTCAGGTATTGGATTCCCTGGAACTGGAGTTAAGATTCTGTGGGTTCTGGGAACCAAACTGGGGTCCCCTGGAAGAGCAGCAAGTGCTATCTGCTGAGCCATCTCCCAATATCTACTTTTAAAATCATTTTCTTCTCATTCTCTCTCTGTTTTTCCTGATGAGCCATTTCACAACCCTTTATCTACTTTTTTGTTTGTTTTCAAGACAGGGTTTCTCCAGGAACTTGCTCCATAGACCAGGCTGGCCTCAAACTCAAAGAGAGCCACAGTGCTGGAATTAAAGGCATGTACCACCACTGCCTGGCCCTTTGCTTACTTTTAACTGGCTTATCTGAGTTATAAGTTGCTAACATTTTGCAGATTGTCCTTTTTTTACTTTTTCAAGTTTTTGAGACAGGATCTCACTATATAGCCATGGCTGGCCTGGAATTCTCCATGTAAACCAGGCTTCCCTTGAACTCAAATTCACTTGCCTCTGCTTTCTAAGTGTTGGAATTAAAGGCATGCCAGCCCCATGCCTGGAAAAAAACAAAACAAAAAACCCAGCTTGTTCTTAATGTTTGTATTCTGAAGGGACATGTCAGTTGGGGGGAGGAGGTTGCTGAATATTCTCAGTCACTGAGCCTAGGCAGTTAACATTTTATTTGTTTTTGCTTAGAGAGTGACTCAGACATCTCTACAAGTACCTAATCCATCCTGGATGCAACACCAGTCATACCTCATGCAGCCTTCAGTGAGTGTTCAGAAGCTAAAGAGACAATGTGATGTAAAGAGAAGCAAGGGTTTTTATGACAGGGTCTGTGGGTTTGAGTTCTGGCTTAGTGCACTGTGCAACCTGACAGAAAACTTAGTCCCTTGAGTCCTTAGACCAAAAAAAAAAAAAAAAAAAAAAAAAAGAGTTCTTAGACCAAGGTCTCTGCAGACTGGAAGTCGGGGTGCTGGATTTGAAAATGTCAGCAAATGGTACTATAGTTCTGTGCAGTTTACTTTCCGCTTACAGTGGGGTTAATAAACTATTCTTTAAAAGCAAATAAAAATCTGGGTGTGGTGACACATGCCTTTCATCCCAGCACAGACAAGTGGATCTCTATGAGTTTGAGGTCAGCCTGATTTACACAGAATTCCAGGATAGTCGAGGCTATATAGAGACCCTGTCCAAAAAGAAAAAAATGTTGGTGGCACTGCTCACCATCCATCGCTACCTAAGGTATTCCTGCAGGAGGCCACTACCTAACCATTTCCTTCATTGCCTCCTCTAGGGTTCAGTTCTTACACCAGGGATGGACCACCCCCTCTCTCTCCAGACTGCCTCCATGATAGGACCTCTTACCCAGCAATTGGGTCACCTGTCACTCAACAGTCTGGGCACGGTAAAGGATTGTTTTTAAGTATCTACCTATGAATAAGACCACCTATGGAATACTCCATGCCAGTAGTTAGGAAGCATGGGAGTTTTTTCAGGGTCAGTGAAGGCATCCTCAACCTAGGAGAAATGCCTCTGATCTGGGTATTCAGGATGCTGAGGAAGGAAGATATTCAAAAGTCCAATGATAAACAGAAAAGAACCTGTAAGCTGGGAATATAGCCTCCTCCTACCTTTAGGTGCTTCTAGTCACAAAACTAAGTAAGAGCTAAACATTTGTGTATTTGCTCAGGAATCGGTGCATTCTTTTCTAGAATTCAGCAGAACACTGAAAGGATGGAGCAGCATGGTTTCCTTTAGGCCTGTCTTTTGCAGGAAAGCTGGTGGGTAGGGAAGTGAGGGCATGTAGAAGAAAATCAAGCACATCTGTCTCTATGCCAGTGTACATGAGTACCACTAGGAACACTTTCAAGAAGCACCCACACCCACCAATGAAGCTATCTCAGTACTTCTCAAAGCTCTCCAAGTGCTTTAGACTGTCTGAGAACCATTGTTCTTTTTCGTTCTAGTTCATGCCAACAGCTGCTGCTATGCAAGGAGCTTATGTCCCCCAGTACGCTCCTGTGCCTTCTTCCAATGTTTCTGTTGAGGTAGGAGCATTCTGTTTGCTGTGAAGCTAGGACACAGTGAAAAGCAGATTTGTCCTGAGCAAGCACCTCTCACAGCACTGCTGATTCTGTTCCTCACTGGTGGGTGTGAGGCATGTAGGGAGGAAAGGCTTCATTGGTGTTCACAGCCAGCCTGCTCAGTCAGTTCAGTTTAGACCAGGATGCAACTTTAGTTGCTTAAGGGTTCTGAAAATGAGCAACTACTTATGTATTTCCCAGAGAAGCTGTACCACTTTACCTTCTTTCAGGCTTGGATGCTGTGAGCACACTTGCATTTGGGGAGTGGGTGAGTTGGGGGTACCACTCAGCTCTGAATATTCTAGTGAGGCTTTCTCATGGGAGGATAGTGTAGGAATGCATCAGTTAACTCTCCTTGGCTGTGATACAGGAGAGCAGTGGTCAGCAGAATCCAGTGGCAGTGGAGACGCCCTCAGACCACGGGGTCTGTCCTTTCCAGTTCAGCAAGTAATGAGGTAAGAACATTAAGCTGGGGCATGCTGGTATGCTGAACTGGGAGATGGCTGCTGGGTCCTGCTGGTACTCAGACAGGTTGTAGCATCCCCTCCACACTCCAGCTTATCCCTCCTTTAGGATTCTTGCCCCATCTTTGTTAAATAGAAATGCATTTCTGGAGATGTTCCCAGACTTGAGAAGGTTTAGTAGGGTTACAGACATCTGTAGTCCATACAGTGCAATAACACATGGCCAATATTTCCTTACAGAAAAGAAGCCTGTGCACACCTGCCTGGGGTTATTTACCTATTTGTGGAGCCTGGGGAACCATGTTGCTTTTTTGTCTGCTACATCCAAGATCAAAAACTTACACTGGTTGAGCTGTTTCTCATCTTCAACAGAAAGGTTGTGGTATGTTGGAAATACTTAGGAAGGCTTTTAAGATTTAATCAACGAAGGAGCCCTGCTTGCTAAGTTTAGTTATGGACTATTTTTGATGTGTTTTAAATATGCAGATATAAAATGTTTTGTTTTGCAAAACTCTCAGCTCACACACTGCATTGCCACCTCCTGCCCCTTCATCTTTGGAAGCAGGGTCTCAGTGTAGACCAGGCCACCTTTGAACTCGCAGGGACCCTACCTACTCCATCTCCTGAGTGCACCACTAAGCCTGCCTGCTGTTTTTTCTTTTTAAACTTCTCGAGACTGTTCATTTCGTTTTCCATTTAGCTGAGCCTTGCCTACTTTGCCTTTTTACATTTTTTAATTTTATAAATTTGACTTAAACTTCATGTGGGACTGGGAGAAGGAAGAGCAAACAGAGAAGTGCAGGCAATGGAGGGCGCTCTCTGCCCTCTGGGAAGAGACTGACAGCTGTGCATCCTTTAACCAAATCTTCGGCAACTTCAAGGATGAACTTACTGCCATCTGACTGGCTGTTCACACTGCCAGGGCAATTGCCACCGAGAAGTGCTGTCCAGCTTCAGGATTTGAGAACACTTGTTCTGCTCCTAGAGGGTCTTCAATCTACCCCAGATCCCACTGCCCTCACCCCTGCTGCTATGGTCTTGCTCATTTAAAGATTCTTCCCCCTTGCTGTGCAAGTTCTGCCCTTCACTTTACCTGGACATAACTTTGTCCCTAAGAGGCTGTGTCTATGTCCTTCATCTTTGTCATTTTTGGGAGGTAGTTATGTATGCTCAGCACCTAGTTGCTGTAGATCAATGGTCCTAAATATCTGACAGTATAGAACCCCATGTGTCACTTCCTCTATCCCTTACTCCCGGGCAAAGAATTATCTAGTTCAGATAAAATATCTCCATGCCTTGTGGAGTATGCTAAATCCACAGTCTAGCACATTCAGTTACATGATGAATGTTAAACTGACCAGAAGTGCCAGCTGTGATTTTTGGATTCTGTCCATTCTGCCTGTGGTCTCAGGCCCTCATCCCAGCTGTACATGGCTCTACTCAGTGTTCAGAGCTGTGACCTGGCAGGGCTCACTCATGGTTGTATGTGTATACCAAATGCAGTTTGAAGGAATCAAAGTGACAACTGTTCATTATGCTGTGCGTGCCTTGGAAAGGACCAATCTCTTTCTACAGTAAGTTCCCTGCTCAGCCCTGGTGTACTAGACCCCTTCCCCAGGGAACCACAAGGACAATTGGTGCTGGGATAAGGGCAATCCATCAGCCCATTACTTGTGTCAAGATGGACCTTTAAATGCCTGTCTTTAATGATTCCCTTCGACAAGACCTTCCCCACATAATGTGACATGTTCCCTGAGTATCAATCCAAGTTCCACTAGACAATCAAGACAAGGGAGTGGAGATGGGGAAATGTGTTCCGAGACCTGTGTGGAAGAGGAAGGGGAGTGAGGAACTAGCTCAGCAGCTCTGCATTCTGGGAATAAGGGGCTCATGGCAGTGGTGAGCATATAGTATAAAGAACAAAATAAATTACCAGACTTTTCATTGGTGCTTCCAACCTTAGGAAGGTCAGTCATATCTAGTGAAAGGCCTCCAGTTCTCAGAGACAGAACACTACAGAGGCTGCTTTCTTGTTAGTGATCTTTAAGAAAAACAAACACAATCAAGCCCAGAACGCTGTTCACTGGACTGGGGAAGCCCTGCTGACAATCAGGGTCCTAGAGTCCTGTAGTCATTGCTGCCTGCCCCTTCACTACCTCTTAAAATTTTTTTTTATGTAGTTCTAAAACAATTCAAATGGCTGATGGTTTTAAGATTTGAAATTTACCTTTTGTAATTTTTTGTGTGTGAGGAGGTTAAGGCCCTGTGAAACTCTGCTTGGTGATTTCCGTCCTCTTGTTGGTTAATTGCTCAGTGAGGTCACAGTGACTGGAGACAGGAAGGAAGGATGCAGGAAGTACCTCTCTACCGCAGTGCCCAAGCTCTCAACCCTGGGCCTAGGCTTCCTGAAGCCTGTTGCCAGGGAGGTCAGACCTTTCTCTCTTTACATATTACCCTTCACCCATCATAGATGCTCGCAAAATTTTGTTTCCAGTTAGAAAATACTAGAGTCTGTTCAGTCACTAGCATCCACTTTGGGCTCATGGTCCAGGTTGCAGACAGACTAGCATTTCTGAGGAAGGTGCTGCTAAGACCGTGTGGGAGCAAAGATGAAGAGAGAGGAGGTTTTCAAGCCAAGGGTTTGAGGAACTGCCCAGCTGGTGAAGTTAGATGCCTCAGTAAAGCATTTGCTATGAGAGAAAAGACCAGTTTGTAGCTCTTGCTTCTCGCCCCTCCCAGACACACCCTGCCTTCTTAGCCAAGATCAACAGTTGAGTAGGTGTTCAGGTTCAAACTGACCCCAACCTTTTCTAGACCTGAATTCAGAGAGTAACAGTCTAGAGAAGCAAATCAAAACTGTGCCTTGTTACATTAATCCTCCCATTCCTCCGTGAACCAAGCACTCCACTTCGGAACTGCTTCCTTTTAAAAAGTAAGTGCCTTTAAGCATTAGAGTGAGTTCTCAAGTTGTCAGGCTCCACCATTCTGCTTTTTGCTGAATCTCGCTGCAAGTGGTCTCCATGTGATGGTGACAAGAAAGCTGGATGCCCTCATCACCCTCGTGACCACTGCTCCGACTGCCCACGCAAATCCCCAGCTTCGTTGTCCTCATTACTCAACTACCTCAGTCCCACAATCCAACAAGGGCCCAGGCACCTACCTGCCCAACATCTTCACTGCTCCTCTGTGGACTCTTCAGTTCTAGAACCCGAAGTGCTCTGTCTGGACTGTCATCTCTGCTCCGTGTGTGACAAGCCAGGGCCTAGGCTCTACAGTGACCACGGAGGGCAAGTAGTAGTCATCCCAGGAACACCAGGCACAGACTAAGAGGGCTGTTTTTGAATTTCAACAGAGCTGGAATGGATATATCTGTTCCTGCCCCTCTCTGGGGCAGGTGGCGACTCTATTGGATGCACTTATCACCTTAGAGAGGAAGTTTAATTTATACTTAAAATACATTTTGTACATTTTTCCCTTTCCCAGAAAGCTGTAGTTTTATATTCCCCCAGATCTGCCAATACTACCTCTTGCTTGCTCTCCTCAGCTGAATTCTGGTTCCCATTCCTCCCCTGTGATTTGGAAGAGCTTTACTTTTGCTAACTTCAATCTTTTAAAAAATAAAATAAATAAAAAACCACACAAGCCTGTCTTATGCTTAGCTGTGGAGGAAAAACTGGTGATGTGCACACTCTTGGTGCTGCTGTAACAGGAGCACCGAGTGTCCCAGCACGAGAGAAGAAACACGCGAGTCTTCTCGAGTCTATCAAATGTGGTTTTATTCAATGACAAGCACTTTTCTACAGCCGCACCTGTGGAACATCACATGGCAAAAACGAGGTTTTTTTTTTTTCTCTAGACTTTTTTCCTTTTTTTAAACCTTATTAAAAATGAGATTGGTCCTAAAAATATAGAAAGAAATAAATTTAAATTCACAAAAAACTGTACATTATCAAAAAGTCACTAAAACACCACATTTGGTTATATAAAAAGTCAGTCCCTTTTGTCGTAAAAGGAACATGGAAACTTGTTGGTGGTTTCTTGCTGTCACCAGATAGGGGAGGGCACAGAGGGCGGGAGTGGGACGTCTTTATGGTTACCTGCTTTCCCTACCAAATACTCTGTCAACAAGGGAAAGAAAACCCACCCAGCATGAGGGGCAGTGAAGTCGAGGGAAGGAAACTGAGAAGTGGCCCCTCTGATCATGCCCGACCCACCCCACGATCCCGTCATCTCCCACATTTTCAAATCAAGTCTAGGACCTCCACCCCACCATAAGAGTGCCTGGTCCCTAGGAAAGACACGGAGCACAGAGCAGACAACAAGGCCTCACCCTCCCTTCCACCTCCAATGATGAATGACTCCAGTACATTTTATGCCAAGGGAAACTTGCCATGGTGGAGAGTTGTCCCCAATTATAACAGTTCCAAACATCTGACTAACACAAACTTTGTTACGACGCAGTTATTTAGATAAAATATAAATATTTATGCATAATATAAAGTCAATTCAAATATTCTTCAATCCACCTCTTATTTAAAAGCAAAAAAAAAATTCTCAAATAAAATTAAGTTTTGAGGTTTATCGACAGAAAAGGCGACTTTAGAAACAGGCAGTAGGGGTGGAGTGAGGGTGGGTTGGAAAGGAGCGAAGGGGCTGGCTGCCCAGGAACCTGCACTGCCCCCACCCCCCAGTACTGCTGGAGTACGAGGAACACTCCCTCTCACCTGGCACCCTCCCTCCCCCCACCAATGCAACATTGCTTGGATGCCTCAGCTCTCTGCTTAGGCCAGCTAGCAGCCACCTCCCCAGTGCAAGTACCCGTAATTCTGATGGGAGGGGCTCTGCTGAGCAGGAAAGCAGGGGCCAGAGGCCCATGGCTATAGCTCTGAGTTAGCAGCTTTCCTCTCATGAGTTGGGGGCTTAACCTGGGCTTAGTCACACACAGGGCAGTGGTAGACCCAGAACTTCTCTCTACCCATCCTGTGCTCCAGGAGCTCGCTGACTGCTGGGGACATGAAGTAGATGCAAAGAAGGAAAACACAGCTAAACCTAGATGTTCATGGTTTAGCAAAGATCCAGTTCTACCCTCTCCCAGCAAACTCTCAAGACTCAAACTACTGAGAGGAGAGGGAGTTCCTGCTGAAAAGATTGCACAGTTTGAAGAGGCTGGAACAGAAATAACCATGAGGAAAGAAAGACAGTCTTGTCTCCAGAGAAATAGTTTCTGTGTTTTCCCAAAGACAAAAAGTGATGGTATGAAATAATGGGAAAGGTGGGAATAAAACATTTGAGGAAACATAAGTGGGTCCCATTACACAAAACAGGGTCACGATCACAGCTCTCATTTGTCACACACACATACAGACACACACACACACACCTCTCCCCCTCTCTCTGAGGGCCTCCATCTCGGAGCAGCACTCAGACTCAGCAGTAGTTGTCCCTGAGGAGTTCCCAAGAGGGAGGTTTGGGAAGCGGGGAGGAAGGCTGGAAGGCCCAGGGCGCCCGCCTGCCCACCTGCCCTCTCCCCAGTCACAGAGTTTCAGAAAAGGCTAGAAACTCAGCACATGAGGAGGATCCAACATTTTAGAGGGTTAACTATTGGCAGGAAGATGAGGACAGAGACAGGGAGGGAGCTCTGAACTTTGTTTTCTACGTAAGGGGGAAGGGGAAAGAAGAACCCGTACACGATAGTTTTACATTATTGGGAGGGACAAAAATCGTAAAGATAGGGAGAAAGGGGGGGAAGAAGAGTGAAAGAAAGTGAAAAGCAGGGAAGGGACTGAACATGAAAGCAGCATGTTCAGGGCCCAGTGTCCGGCTCACACACTTGGGAGTTAAGTCCACTTTACTGGCCGTCACTGCGGGTCCGCACACAGTACAGAGTGTTTCTCGGTTTCACACATTCACTAGAACTATTGCTATTGTTAAATAGCCCCAGGATGCTGGGGCATGTACAGGGAGGGGAGAAAGCTGGGAAGAGGAAGGGACTTCTTTACCCCTCTCCATTTTAATTAGGAAAAAAACAAAAACCAGGAATTTTTTTTCTTTTTTGGCTTTCTGTCCAGAAGGACCTCATCTCTGCATCCTGTATTTGAGGAGCAGGAGGAGGAAGGGTAAAAAGAGATTAGGAACAGGAGGATGTGGTGTTGCCCAGGGTGGAGGCAAGCATCAGCACTGCCTGATGAGTCCACCCAGAGCAGCCATCAGCAGGTGAGAATGGCAGGTTCTTGTTAGGAAGGGTGGAGAGGACACCACTAGGTGCTCCCCACCTTCCTTGCCTCACAGGTTGGCCTGTTTTCCCTGATAAAATTCCTCCCAGCGGCTCTCGAAGAAGCGACGCATGATGTGCCCAGCCTTGCCCACTTCAGAGTCATCCTCATTGAAGGTCTGGCAGTTGTCAAAAACCAGAAGGGCATCAGCTGCAAACTCCTCTGAGCTAGTATACCTGGGCAAAGGGGAAATGAGGTTGAGAGCGGTTGAGAGCTGAGGGAGAGAGAGAGGGAGAGAGAGAGAGCGAGCAACATCATCTTACCCTCCCCGGAGCAGCCGTTCTCGCATGGTAGAAAAATCCATAGGGTTCTTGATGACACGCCGGTACCCGCTCACCAATCGAGGGTTCACAGGCTCCAGGAAAGGCCAGGCTGCGTCATGGGACTCCATCTCCATTAGGATAATCCTATTAGTACAGGAAGTACACACTGACTCCTCCCAGCCCTTCTGGCACACAGAGCCAGCTATCCCTACAATTCCCTAACTCACTCGCAAAATGTGAGATCAGTGTGGTGGCTTCTCATTGAAAGTCGGCGTCTCTTGGAGGGAGATAGCCTGTCTTCTGGGCACCTAGACACTGCTGGGCTTTCTCGGCTCCTTGACAGCACCCTACGTCGGCGGCTGTCACCTTCTGGGAAGTTCGGTGGGAAACCGCTTTTCCGCTTCTGGCCTCGTTTTGGAAAAGCAGACCTCTGAGGAGAGAATTCTTCCTCTGCCTGCTGAGATAGATAGGCACAGGTAAGTAAGAGCAGTGTGAGTGTGTGTCGCCTGTCTTCCTGCTCATCAGAACCCTGTCTACCAGTGACTGAGGCTTCAAATCTTCACACATAAGCAGCATGTGAACTCACTCAGGTAATCAATGGGAGGGGCAAGGAGGAGAATGACAATTCTGACTATTTTATAGAGGAAATGACTGGGGCTAAAGAATGTAAGTGACTGGTTCGAAGAAGGATTCAACCCAACATGCTGTCAAAGGCTCATCCCATGGAGAGCTTGAGGGTAGGGACTGGTAGGTTAAAAGAAAACAGGATGATAAGATCTGTCTGACTTCTGCTTGAGAATGGGAATCAAACAGCAGAAACCTTACCTGGGCCAAACAGACAGTACAGAACCAGTCTCCTTCTGGGACAGCCTCCATCTTGGGCCGATGACAGTAAATGTGGCAGCCTCGGTCACACCCATCACAAAGCAGGAGAAACTCATCATTGTCACCCTTCCGGCAGACTAGGCAGGTCTAGACCAAAGTTGTGAGTGAGGAGGAAGAGTCAATCTTTAGCCCCCTGCCTATGGTGATCCCACTCTCACCAAGCATCCTGGGCATTTCCAGACTCTTACCACTTTGTTGACAGACTTCTCCCATGCGATGGACCTCTCCAGCTGGCTCATGCACAAGCACACTTGGGCTGCACTACGGCACCTCTCGAGTGTCTGCCGCCAGACACGAACACGAGGGGTAATCTCATATGATCTAGAGGGGAAATCTAGGATGAGGAACAGGAAGACTTTTGTCTTCTCTCTCCCAGGCCAAGAGACAGGCAGCAGGAGCCACTCACATCTCAGTAGTGGTGCCATCAGGGGGACCATTAGGTGTGCTCAGCAGGGCCTTTTCTACTACCACCTCATGGGCTGCCCACAGGGGCTCCCGCAAGTAACGCCGCTCCACATTCTGTTCCAGAGCAGCCAGTCGCATCACAGCGAGATCCAGAGGGTTGGTGTTTTGCCGCTGAGGTACTACTCCCTCTCTACCTCGCCCTCTCCAAGGGATATCCTCCTGAGAGTCAGGCAGATGCTCGAAGTAGGCCAAGTCTTCTCGGGTAGAGTCTGGGCTAGGGCATGTCCAGCCCTTCCAGTGTGAAAGAGGAAGAAAACGTATTGTAAAGGGAAAACTTCATGTTAGGGTAGGTCCCTCAGGAAGAAGAAACCAAGGCCTTTTCCTGACACCCTCCCTCCAGCTAGGTGTAGTGGCTCATGTCGGCAATCCCAGCACCTGGACCTCAGCCATCAGCAGAAGACATCTTAAACCCCAGGCCAGTCTGTATTACAGAGACCTCGTTTCAAAAACCAGAACTTATGGACGGAGAGAGGGCACAACAGTTAAAGAGTACAGGCTGTTCTTCCAGAAGACCCAGCACCCAAAGGTCTCACAACTGTCTATAAGCCCCAGTTCCAGAGGATCTGACACTTCTCGTCTGAGGGCACTGCATACACACACTATACAGACATACATGCAAGCAGAACATACACACACACAAAAATAAAACAAGAAGTTAAAGAAAACAAAACCCCTCCCCTAAATAGCTCCCTACCCAGGGCCAGCCCCAGTGTACCCGGATCTGCAGATCAGACAGGACAACTCGCTGCTCTAGTTCCTCCACCCACTGAAGCACAGCGAGGTCTGTATGGTAAGTCTTCTCTTTGGGGGACCAGCTCCTAAGTCCTTCTTCCAGGGCAGGCAGCTGACTAGGCTCAAAGATGGGATCTGAGAAGAGAAGGCAGGAGGGTCCATCAAGCGCCTGTGCACAACAGCTACTCCAGATCAGGCAAGGTCTCTTACTTACCAGTTAAAGGCTGTAAGCAAACTTCCTGCAAGAAGTCCTTGTGCTTGCTAAGATGTTTGTGAAGTGCCTTCTCCCTGATACCTCGGGGATGGAGTGCCTTGAGCGTGGCATCTAGTGTCTCAGGATCTCTGATCCACCACCAGCCAGAGCACATCTCTGTGTAGAGGGTATGTATATGAGCCAGGGGATGGACACCACAAAGACACTGCTATTACCTCCATGCTTACCCCATCCTAGCCAAGCTCACTCACCAGGGGGGATAGGCTGAGCTGTCAGCTGGGTTAAGTAATGTTGCTCCACCTGCTTGAAGAACTTGCTCGGAGGTCTCCCTCTCCGCTTTGGCTGCCCCAGCCCTGTGGGACTCTGTGGCATTTCTTCAGAATCTCCTGATGGCCTCTTAGAGCCCCCTCCAGGCAAGTGAGTGGGAGAGAACTGCCCTGGAGAACAGGGATTGGCAGCACCGGGTGTATTCATCTGGAAATAAGGAGACATGAAGAAGTGAAGATATTTTATATCTACAGGTTTTCTAAGTTACAGCCAGACAAGGGAGCCCAAGGCAAGATAAAGCAGACTGACTCAGCTACTTACTGGCTTAGAGGAGGCAGGCAGCTGGAGGGAGAGAGTGGGCTGCTCCTCAGAAACTGCAGGGGGTGGTGTAGGGGCAGCATCACAGGGTATCTGGGCTGAGAAGTTAAACCAGGGTCCTTGAGGATCAGGACAGGACTCTGTGTCCTCAGGATCTGGCCCCTCCAAGGACTGGGATGGAGTGGAGTCTAATTTCCCCGGGCTGCTGTCAGGTGTGAGGACTGAGCTGCTCAACAGGGAGTTGTGGCTCTGAGTCTGGCTCAGCCAGGACAGGAAGGCTGACTGGCTGAGGTCATGCTGGCTCTGACCCAGAGACAGAGGGGAGCCTTCTGCCTCTAGAAACCCATTATTTGACGGGGGATGGGACTGAAGATAGGGCTCGCTGGAAGCCTGAAGCTGTAGATGGGACTGAGGTTCTGGCTGCACTTCAGTCTGAGGTTGCCCTGAATCATGTTCCCTAACAGTGAAATTAGGCTGCCTAGACTGCATAGACCCAGGCTTAGATTTTCGAGGTCGGCCTCGGGCGCGGGCAGGAGAAGCAGAAGTGCTGGAGCCAGTTAATTCTCTCTTTACAGAGACTGGGGCAGAGCTGGGTGTTGAAGTGACTGCGTCTGTCAAGTACTCAGCTTCCTGCTTTATTCCATCTTCAGTAACTGTAAAGAGAAACAAAGAGCTTAAAACATACAGCTGTATAATGGGAAAGAATGAAAATCTGTAAACACAGAACATGCTTGCTTTTTAAAAATCTATTTAATAGTCTACTGGTTAACAGTTTATGTCAATGAACAGAATATCTGAGGAAGAAATCTTGTCTTTGAGGAAGAGACTCTATGTAGCCCTGGCTGGCCCTGAACTCACTATGCAGATTAGGCTGGTTTTGACTCAAGAGATCAACCTCCCCTTGCCTCCCAGTAAGAATCTTTTGCTCTAAATGATGACTAGCCACAGCAGTTGCTCAGTTGTTTACTGAGAAACAACTATAGGTTAAACACTTGTTTTTAGACAAGGTCTTGCTATATGATTCAGTCTGGCCTTGACCTCTAGATCCTCTCAACTCAGCTTCCCACGCACTGGGATCAATCTTTATCAACATGCTCAGTTTAGTTCTAACTGTTGCATTTGGGATCAACCCCAGGATATTGTGCTAGCACCTGCCATTGAGTTACATCTGATAATGAGCACTAATAAGAGTATCAACACATTCTAATCACCTTCCTGGCTCCAAGACAGGGTTTCGCTGTGTAGCTCTGGCTATCCCTGAATTCATAGAAATCCACTTGCCTGGGATTAAAGATGTGCACCGCACTTGGTTTACACATTGTAATTCTTAGACGTCATTGAAAACATCAATTATGTGCATGTGTGTATGTATTTCTTGAAGCTGCAGGTTGTTGTGAACCATGCAACATGGGTGCTAGGAACCCATGTCACTCAGGTCCCCTGGAAGAGCAGTGCACGCTCTTAACCAGTATGTCCTTTCTCCAGCTCCAATTCTCACTTGTCTTATGAAGTACACTAACTACCACTATGGCCAACATTTACAAATAAAACTGAAGCACAGAGCTGGCAAGCAGAGCCTCTGCTTGTAATAAACTCCACTGTATTATGAAATTAAAACTGTGAGGACTAGGCAGAGGAAAACAAAGGATTTACTTTTGTTTGAACTCAGAATTCAAGCCTCCATAAATACACCTACCTATGCTTCCCTCTGATCCTTCCACAAAGATACCAGCCAGACACGGCAATACCCAGTAGTGTCGTCTATAGCGGTCCTGACCCAAAGAGACTGCCCGGAGCATCTGAGATGACTGAAGCAGCTTTTTTCTAAAGAAGAGCTGACGCTGGGAAGAAATTGGGAAAAGAAGGCCAGTAAGAGCATGTCCAGTGTGGCACGATGAATGTTAATACAGGGGAGAGCTGAGGCTCATCTACTTCCCTGTAGAATAGAAACAGCCTAAAGTAGGGATACTTCTTGCCTAACCCACATCTTCAACTTTTGGGAGATTAAAAACACAATACCTTATTGAGTTTTTCGATTTGGCGCTCTAACTCTGGAATGCTGGACGATGCAATATCAACCTGGGCAGGAGCAGATATTGAGAAAAAGGGAGTTACCAGGTCCAAGAAAGAATGTTTTCTAACCCCCACCTTCTTTCTGTTGGGTCAGTACCTCCCCATCTCTTCGAGCCCTTCGGCCATGGGCAGATGCTATAGTTTCCTCTTCTTCCTCCTCTTCTATACCACTTGTTTCCTCCATGATCCGAGAACTGCGCCTGCGTCCCAGGCCTTCTTCTGGCCCTTCCATCATAACCTCAGGTCGCCCAGTTCGCTTGGCCAGAGCAGTTTTCAGTCTTAAAAAACAGAGATTAGGAGAGACAATGGTGAGGAACATAAAGCCAAAAAAGCCAAACACCTGAAATGTACATTTTCCAGAGCCCTAGCAAAGGCCAAGAGAAGAAAGGCATCATATTCAGGCAACACCCTGGCTATACCCACTCTCTCTGGGTTCCCGGTCCTCCCCTACCTCCGGAGGCGGCCTTCAACAATCCATTTATTTTTCCTGTGGCTAGACATAGTCTCCAGAGTCTTGTCAATTTCACTGCACGGGAACAGCAGATCATTTGTGAGGAAGAAGAGGCAGAAAAAAAAAGGAAGAAAGATAAAGTATTAGAAGGGCTACAGGAATTTCTGTCTAGTATACAGACTGGATGGATGACAAAGGAAGGATTCAATTATTCTCCCAGGGAAGGGACAAAAATTGTACCCCAAGTCATTCCAGCATCCTCAGATTACCTTACAACTTCTGGAGCGCTAAACCCCTCCCCCACCCCACTCCTACACAAGGAGCAGGATTAACCATTCCCACCCAAGCCCCTCTCACTTGATAATGACGGTGGAGCCATTGAGCTCATGCACAAGGAAGGCTAGGACAGCAGCTTTCTGTTGGGGTGGCTGGGCCTGAAAAGGCTGGGTACGAAGACTGTCACAGAAAGCTGGCTCCACTCTATATGCCATGAGGAAGCAGCGTAGTATCTCAGACACATTGTCTCTGGTCAGTGGGATCTCGGACACTTTCTCCCCCAAGATCTTTAAGGACTATTTGTAAGAGGAGGGAAATAGGAACAATTCAAGTTGGGTGAGCCTGGGAGAAAACTACAGGGTTAGGATAAAACTCTACGAGAAAAAGAATGAGGCCAATGAGATGGCTCAGAGGAAACTTGCCACAAAGTCCAATAAACTGAGTTCAGTTCCCAGACCCACATGGTAGAAGGAGAACTGACTCCCCACAAGTTGCGCACACACACTACAATTTTAAACAATTCAGAGTTGGAAAGATGGATATTCCTTTTGTAAGGACACAGGTTTGATTCTTTTTTTTATTTATTTTTTATTATTATGAATAAAGTCTTTTTTTTTAACATTTATTTATTTATTTGCCTTGTTGGCGTTTGCCTGGAACTAGAACTACAGACAGTTGCGAGCTGCCTGTGGGTGCTGGGAATTGAACTCCGGTCCTCTGGAAGAGCAGTCAGTGCTCTTAACCATTTTTTTATCCATGTATCCATCCCTTTGTTCAAACTCCCTTCCCCATCCTGCCCCAGGTTTGGTTCTTAATACCCATATTGTAGTGCACAACCATCGATAATCCAATTACATGAGATTGAATCCCATCTTCTGGTCTCCGGAAGCACCAGGCACACACATGATACACAGACATACATGCACCCAAACACTTATTTACATTAAATAAGTAAATCTTAAGAAAACAACAACAAAATGTAGCCCTGGAACAACTTGCTATGTAGAGCAGGCTCAAAGAGGCCTGTCTGCCTCTGCCTCCCAGAAGCTTAGGTTAAAGGTATATGTCATAGACCCGGCTAAAAATCATTTTTGTGAACAAAGAGAGTAAGAATAAAAATTGCCAGGACATGGGGCTGAAGTGATGGCTCAGCAGTAAATGGCCACTCTTCCAGAGCACAGTGACTCACAACTATCTAATTCCCATTAGAGACACCCTCTTCTGTTCCTTGTCGGTACCAGACACACGTGGATACCAGGTACACAAACAGGCAGGCAGAGCATGTATATACAAAGTAATGGAGGCTACAATGGAAACCCACAAACTAAGAGAAAAGAGCAAACAAAGCACCAAGCCACCACAAAGGAGGCACAAACCAACCACAAACAGGAAGGAGCCACACTTCCACTTCTCTGGTTCTTTTGGGAGGTGGGGTTAATGCTCTCAAAGAGAATACAGAACTGCCTGAGGCCCTGGAGCATGCTTACCTGACAGTAGGAGGGCAGGCCAGGGTCTCGCAGTGCGGCCTTCAGGAGCCGAACCAGCAGGTCTTGCACTTTGCCCAAGCTGTCACCTTGACAAAAGAGTCCCTCCTGCAGGACTCCCAGACTAGGAACATCCTTGGTAAGGTCAAAGCCCAGCACTTTGCCAAAACTGTGCAGGAACTCCACAACGGTCAAGCAGTCGGAGAAAGCCCTACTGGACAAAGTCAAACCAGGGATTCGTGTGAAGTCCGGCAGGGGCTGAGGAGATAAAATTGGGTGGGCATCCTGTTAGACTTACCAAGAGGCAGTATATGGATATTCAGGTCCTTCTGTTAATAGAAATATCCTTAGAAGTGGCCCGTCCATGACCCTTCCTTCATACCTGGTGGTCAGTCAGACACATATCCTCCGTGGGCTTCTTCATCTCCTCTAAGATGCTCTGCTGCCTCTGCCGCTCCTGCAGGCGCCTCTGTGCAGCAAGGCTCCTCTCTGCTTTACAGGCTGGTTTGGCTTTGGCCACCCCTTCCTTTACCTTCACTTTCACCTTTTCTTTCTTTTCCCTCTTCACTTTTTCCTTTATTCTTTCCTGCTTTGTCTTCATCTTTTCTTTCTCAGCCTACCCACCCAGGAGACAGAAACAAGTGTCACTGATCCTTGTCTATCCACACCTGATCTTTTAGTCCCTGGCAAACAAAGAGTCCACAGTATAATAAAAGCACCGACACAGGTGTTTGGAAACTCTCTGTGGTGGCTTCAGGTTTGAGAGATGGGGACTCAGCTCTGTAGTACTATGTTTGTCTAGCATGCACAATGCACCTTGGGAAAGGAAATTAAACTTGGGACATATTCATCATATACACACCTTGAATTTCTTCTTAGCGTCCTTCTGCTTTAGGTTCTTGGCATCTTGCTTCCTCTTGTTTCTGGCCTGTAAATCATAAAGTCATTTCTCCTCAAACTCTGAAAGCACCTCTGCTTGGACTAGGATTCAAAAACAGAAAAGGGTGCTAAGGAGGCGAGGTGGGAGAGGGTGACGAGGGATTGGCAGTGATCAATTCTCTCACCCTAGAGATGCCCTACTATTCTTGAGCAAGCCCACTTTTCTAAACCAAGCAGCCCAAGAAATTCCATTTAATGAATGTGTGCTAAGGGTGGAAAATGGAGATGAAGAAGATAAATTGGTATAGAAAGTAACCCCACTGTTCCTCCTCCTCCTCACCTGCCCTTGGACAGGGGTCTGATTCTCTCCCCGCTGCACCTTCTGCCTCAGTTTCTTTTTGCTTCTACTCATCTTTACTTTGTCCTCTTCACTCAGTACTTCTGTGAAGGCAGGAAGGAAATTGGAAGAAGTGAGGTAGAAAACATGCTTGGCATCCATGGAGGCACATGCCTATTACAGAGCTGGCTTCTCATGCAGCTTCATAGACAAGTTTTGTTTTGGTTTTGGCTTGTTTTTTGAGTAGACATAATAAAAAATTTAAGAGATAGGGGTCAGAGAGGCACCTGCTTAGGTAGTTGTACAAAGTGCTCAAACAGCATCAGCAGCCCAGAAGCCACAGGCTGACTCCAACTGAACTGCTTTGGAAGTGGTCCAAGTGATGGAAGAGGCTACACCTGCAGAGTGCCTTTATGATCTGTCTCTTTCCCAGGCTATGGAGCAAGGGTAGCAACGCTCAGATTGATGTACACGGCCTGATTTTAGTGCAAAGAGCTGAGAAAGGAAACAGGAATCTAAACCTCAGGAAAGAGAGTATTGCTTTTTAACACTGGCAACCAAATGTGCACAAGAAAAAAAAAGGATAACAACTCAGCACTGACACAGCCAGTGTTTACACTCAGCTTCCATAGTTCACTCCACTGAAAGATGCAAACTAAAGTATAAATTGCAAACAACTCATCTCTAATTGATATTCTGACACAACAGTACCTATTCTTTCATTTCTAATACAGAAACATCACACAGTTTTATGGAAATTTCTAAAGTATTATGAGCAAATAAGTCACTTAAAGCTTTTATTAAAATGGGGCTAATGAGATAAGTCAGTGGTTAAGAGCGCTTACTCCTTTTCTGCAGAGGACCTGGGTGCGTTCAGTGCGCAGCGCTCACGTAACAGCTCACAACCATCTATAATTCTACTTCTAGGGCATCTGACACCCTTTTATGACCTTCATAGGCACCAACCACACATGCAGTACCTATGTGTAAACCATGCATAATTCAAACCTTTCTGAGAAAATAAAATGCTAGGTTTTAACTCTGGTATAGCATTTGCTAGGCAAATACAAAGTCCTAGGATTGGCCCCTAGCACAGGAGAAAAAGACATAGACAGCAGAGCTGGAACTCTGAATGGAATTAGCAAAACTAGTTCATATTCTGCACACTAGTGCTTACTTAGACAATGTAATGCTTACTTAGAAAATTCAGATATTTTTGCTGGGCATTGTGGAGCACACCTTTAATCCCAGCACTGGAAAGGCAGTGAGTTCAAAGCAAGTCTGGTCTACAGAGCAAGTTCCAGGGCAGCCAGGGCTACATAGAGAAACACCCCAACAACAAACAGGAACAATGAAAACAAACAAAACCAAAACCAAAACACAAGACATTTTCCCATTTAACTATCTGACTAAAATAGTATACCAACTATCTTTTTGGATTCAGATATGAACTGGTGCCTCTACAACAAAAAAACAAAAAACAATGAAATTGTATGAATGTAATCACTACAAGCAAGGAGCTAGAAAATGGACGAGAAAAGCATGAAAGTCTTCTCCTTTGATATTAATGTGTCAAGGCTTTATTAGTAAAAACAATTCAAAGGAAGAAATTGCCTAAAAAAAATGTAACAAAATGCTGGGATTCTGATTATGCCTTCTAAGGGGAGAAACAGATTTAGAACTATCTTTCCAGATGTCAGTTCCTCCTAGGAAATCCAGGTACCAACTGAGATCCAGCAACATTTCAGATACCTTGTAGAGGAAGTAGAATATTTGACCTAGAAAGAACGCTATACCTTGGGTTTCCAGTTTCTTTGGAAGTCGGTTGTCTATTTTATTCAATGGCTCAGGGATTTTGACCTTGGGTGGCCGTCCTCGGCCTCGCTTCACTTTGGGAACTTCCTTGTTCTTGGCCTTCTCATTATTTCGAGGTCGGCCTCGTTTGCCAGTAATTGCTTGAATTCTGGAAGGTATCTCCTCTGCTGATAACTGTACCCATTGCAAGCCCTAAAAGAACAAGGAACACTGTATTGTAAGGGAGACAACCAGTGCAGGCCATTAAGCCCTTTGAACTATCCCAGACTCCTTGAGTCACCGAATTCCATGAAAGAAAGCTGTAACTTGTCCCCCAAGTATTTAAGCCTTGGGTCAGCACCTCTGGTGTGTCTCTTTCTTCAAAGAAATCTCCAACTGGCATGCGGGGACTGAAGCTGAAGTGCTCACGGCGGACACTGTGCACCACATTTCGGCTCAGGTACTGAAAGGAAAAGTGACATTAGTAAAGTCATAGCCCCACCAGGTCTTTGGCCAGCTATCACACAAGCAGAATAGGTCCTAGAATAGACAATGCTAGAAAAAGTCATTTAGGCTACAAATGCTGTTACCTTGATAACTTCTGGGAACTGTTTCATTCTCTTCCCACAGGGGCCATAATACCATGTCTCCCCTTGCCACCGATGGCAACCCTTCTTGATTCGCACTTCTCTCCGCCACCTGCCAGAGAAGCACATGGGCCCTGCCACCAGGTCACACCCCTACCCACTCCCATACCCCCAGGAGCCAAGCCCACTGAGCAGATACCCCTACATCTGTCTCACTTGCCCTGCATGCACATGGTCCTACGGACTGTCCTGAATACAGACACAGCACAGCACATGAGCTTGATAAAGACTCATGCTGCTTGAGCAAATACTTGAGAAAAAAAACAATACACCAAATGGCAAATATACACAAAGACCAACACCCCTCCTTTTTATAGAACTACTGAAATGAGCAGCTAGAAACTGCTAATAGCCCTGGCTCAGGTGCAGAGGAAAGCATAAGAGTAAACTGGAGACTGACTCCATGAGATAACTAAGTAGACCAGGGTTAGTAACTAGGTTCTGAGCAGTACATTATGACAGCCCACCCTTATTATCCTCATCTCCAATGTTGCAGTACATTATGACAGCCCACCCTTATTATCCTCATCTCCAATGTTGCAGTAGGGTTAAGACTTGGTGACAACCAGTAGACTAGAGTGATTGTGGTGAAAATTATGAAGACAGTTATTTCCAAGTCTTCAATGATATCTGGTTTGGTCATTAAGTAGTTACTGTTCCAGAGCTTAGCTCTTCAGAGAGCATTCAAATAGAAACTATTGCACCTCAAAACCACCCAATTTGTTGGTAGGAAGTCTCTCTCCCTCACTGCTATCCCTCTCTATGAGAACAGCTCTGTCCAGCTACTCTGGATACTTGAGCCTTAGCTTGGAAAAGGATTCTTGGTCAAGATCAAGTAACCAGCAGAGAAGAAAAGAATATATGAGGGAAGACAGACCCTTAAAAAAGAAAGAAAGAAAATGTAGCCAGGTGGTGGTGGCACACTCCTTTAATACCAAAATTTGGGAGGCAGAGGCAGGTGGAGCTATGTGAGTTTGAGGTCAGCCTACAGGGCAATTTCCAGGACAGCCAGAACTACACAGAGAAACTCTGTCTCCAAAAAACCCCAAGAAAAAGAAAAAAGAAAGAGGAAATTGGTCTACAGCAACAGCCCAGCAGCTATGCACACCTGCTGCTCTGCTAGAAGACTCAACAAGCATAACAGGTTGCTTCACAACAGGCTTCAACTCCAACTCCAGGGCTTTTTTTTTTTTTTAAAAAAACTTTATTTATTTATTTATTTATTTATTTATTTATTTATTTATTTATTTATCTGCCTTGGTGTTTGCCTGGAACTGGAACTACAGACAGTTGTTAGCTGCCATGTGGGTGCTGGGAATCGAACCCGGGTCCTCTGGAAGAGCAGAGGGTGTTCTCAACCGCTGAGCCATCTCTCCAGCCCCAACTCCAGGGCTTTTACACCTTCTCACTGTCCTGTCATTTATTCCCACCTAGACCAACTCTCTCCCATGTCTTAAGAGTCATTTCTAGGGTATGTTAAGGTCAATCCATGCAGCAATCTAGAGCATTTACCCATGTTGGAGGGGGAGACGAACTTCTTCTGGAGTGGCAATGCGTCTCTTCAGTACGTCACCTTGAGGTAAGACCAAAGATAAAAGTCAGAGGTCAGGCAAAATTACAAGGATAGAGCAAGTACTTGGAGGCAGAGGCCACATAGTGAGATCCTGCCTCAAAAAAACAACAAAAACTAAACTAAATTACAGGTTAGTTAGTAGAGGAAGGACAGATGCATTATGTGATATAAACTTTTATAGAAACTAAGATGAGACAGGACGGAATCTGGACACTCACCACTACCAGAATTTACGATAGCTTCTCCAGTGATCTCTTCCAAATCAGCAGAAGCTTCAGGGACACTGTGGAGGTCTTCATTTGCTTGGGAAATTGCCTGGAAAGAGGCTGCTGGAGAAGGTACAGGGCAAGCTTGAGAAGAGGTCTCTGGAGCTGTCAAAGAGGCTTCCAAAGAGGCTGCTGGGAGGGGAGGGGAGGGAGCTGGAGAGATTGCTGGGAAGACTGCAGAAGGGACAAGTGAGGAGGCTGCTGGAGATGCTGTCAAGGAGGCTGCTGGGGAGGCTGCTGGGTGCAGCTCAATAGTAGGGGGCTGGTCAGGAGCCGGTTCAGTCAGGGGGCGTGGGAAGTCTGAAGACTCGGGCTCCATTTCTTCCTGTTCAGAATCACTGCCATTATTCAAGTCAAAGCTGTTATCTAAAATCCAAATAATGTAAGTAAAAGAAAATGGTATCAGGTAAAATAATTTACTCAATCAAACCTACAATATGGTAAACATAATTATCTTAAGGTCTTTTAATGAAAAAAACAAAAACAAAAAACAGTAGCTCTAGGGGCTGGAGAGATGGCTCACTGGTTGTCCTTTCAGAGGATCACTGATTTCCAGCACCCATATGTCGTTACCTTCACACACACACACACACACACACACACACACACCCTCCCTACCCCAAACATATTTGAAGTTAAAGGGTAAAAGTGGCAATAGGCATCATCACAAAGAGAAACAGCTTTTCCTGAAGCTAGAAAGGCCCCTGGCCTTCTCCTTGACAACTCTTAAGTCCCTCAAGTGTCCAAGGAGGGCACAGGTCCAAGTCCAATGGCCGCTGCTTTTTATTCCCACTAGAGACCATCTAGTCTGCTGGCAGGAAACCATTACATACTTGTCATGGTAAGGGCTTAGCTATGGAACACATGCACTGTTTTGCCAATGAGGACTTTATTTGTCCTACCTCTCCTCACTTACCTTGCAAGACAGATTCCCCTAAGACAGGTGGAGAGGTGGGGCTGACAAAGAGAGAGGCTGATGCCTGGCTGTCTTCTGCCAGGAGACTGAAGGCAGTAGTATTATTGAGAGAAGGGCAATCAAGGGCAGAGATTACAGGGCTGTCCGCAAGAGGCAGCTTGTCTTCTGCACCCATCAGCTCTGTGTCATCTATACCATAAAGCCCTCCACTCACTGGCTCTATTCATAGGGGTGAAAAAAAATTACAAGCAGAATATTAAGAAAAAAATTTAGCAAGCCAGATTTCTTTAAGAAATACAATATGGAATTCTAGTTTCTAGGGTATGAATTAGGGAAGTAGGGAGAAATAAAAAAAGGTCTTAGCTCTAGCTCAGAGTTGACCTGAAACTCACTGTTCTTCAGGATGGTATCAAAGTCAAAACTCTGCTACCTCAGCCACTCTATATTAACATTACAACTAGAGAAATCAATAGCCCTCTTAAAGAGCAAAGCTAGAAGACTGAGAAAATTAAGGCAAAGACACAGACTGTGTATCTACCCTTAGATCCTTGTAGAAATTTAGCATTTATCATAAAATAGGCCTTGTTTTTATATTTAATTGGCAAATGTTTTCTTTCTAGTTAGTTAGAACCCAAATAGCCCAACTGTGTGGTAGTTACAGCCTAGTCAGTGAATTATTGCAGCCAAGGGCTCTTAGCCAACTGGAAGACAGCAAGAGCCTGGGAAATGAACCAACGCATCTGAGTAAAGCTGGCTCAGACAGCAGTACAAACGACGGCTTACTGAAGGGTTACCTACACGCCTCAACACCCTAGATTCCCTAAAACTTTTGTTGGGTTTCTAACTTTTCCAGGTATCAGGATGGCCACCCTGCTCAGGTAAGTAGAAAAGGGACCCATCCTTCAAAGCTCACCTGGTGCCAGAGAGTCAAAGGGCTCAAGGGAATCTTCACTGAGGATTGGAGTGTCTTCCAGTTGATCAGGAAGATGTGAAGGATCATCTAAACAGCTCACTGTGGGATCAGGGACCAGGACGGAGACTTCTTGGTGTAAAGACTCCACAGAGGAGACAGAACCATTGTAGCCACACATCTTTAGTTCTATTTCCAAGAGATACCAAAAGTCAAAATTGATGCCTTCAATTTAGTTATATTAGTTGGTTATAGAAATGTGTTCAGGAGGGACTGGAAAAATGGCTCAGCACTTAAGACCACTGCCTATACTTCCAGAGGACCCGGGTTTAATTCCCAGCAACCACATAACAGCTCACAACTGTCTGTAACTCCAGTTCCAGGAGCCCTGATACCCTCAACACAGACACACATGCAGGCTAAATACCAATATACAAAATAAATAAATAAATCATTAAAAATGCTAAAGAAAAAGAAAGAAGAAAAAAGAAAAATATCTAGGCAACTCTTAAGAAATCTACACACGGGCTGGAGAGATGGCTCAGTGGTTAAGAGCACCGTCTGCTCTTCCAGAGGACCCAGGTTCGATTCCCAGCACCCACATGGCAGCTAACAACTGTCTGTAGTTCCAGTTCCAGGCAAACATCAAGGCAAATAAATAAATAAAGTTAAAAAAAAAAAGATATTCAATTAACATTTATTGCCAGTTCTAAACTAGGAACAGATCCTATCCACATATCTAAATGAGTAGTAGAGATGTGCTGCTAAACCAATCTTACTAACAAGAACCCTACTACGTACTCAGCTATTTTATCCAACAACTATAGCAGAGAAAATATCCTTTGATTTTTTATAGGGTAGTCACTCTTGCATTGAATATGAACTACAAATACAAACTAAGATCTACAAATCAAACTAATATTTTGAGGGAAACAAAAGGCTGTCACATATATAAATATTAACAAAAAGAAAGAAAGCTAAATAGACAGGCAAATTCATTTTCTTCTCAACTTCATAGGCCAGTCACGACACACGGGCTGAGCCACTTCAGCAGTACCTAATCCTGCCATAGTTAAAATAGCCTCGTGGTTTCCATGCTCACTGCTGATGTCCTAACTGCCTCGTCTGTTTTAGAAGCCCCTATTCCACCCTACCCCACTTATGTGATCCAGGCTACCCTTGAACAACTCCTCCCCTGCCTCCACTCCCAAGGGCTGAGATTACAGGCCTGAGCCAGTATTCATGATTTAGGCAGTGCTCGAGTAGAACAGGGACTGATTCATGTATGCTACAGAAGCACACTAACCACTGAGCTATATCCCCAGCCCAAGAAGCCATTCCTGATGTAGTGTCTGGGCTGTTTCAGGCTTGCCCATCGCCCACCTGCCCTCTCTCAGCCAGCAGCTCTACATAAGCTTAAAATAACTTGCACCCCCACTCTTGAACTGGTGCTGCTGCCACAAAAACACTAGCCACTTAGCTCTGCTAATCACCAACATGCAAATCAGCCTCCACTGCAGAAAGCTGGAAAGACAAGTTTTTCCTCACCCCAAAAAGCCACTGTTCCCCATGGCCCTATTTCCCCTCTTCAATCCCAGTTATACCTGGCTGCTCTTCTTCCAGCTCCAGGCTGCCTACCAAGCCAGTGCCATTTTCTGCCACAACTGAAGTCAGCTCCTTGTCTGCTGCCTCATCAGGATGGATCCCATTGCCTACATCCTGGGAAGGTGCAAAGGTCTGGACACTAGATCCCAACATTGGAGAAGTCTGTGGGGAGGTGAAAAAACTTGGGGGTCCATTGGGCATCACCTCAAAATTCTGGTCAGGAAAGGAATCATACAGCTCCTGTGAATCAAAGTTAAGCCCCATAGGACTCTGGGTACCATTGGCCCAGAACTCTTGGCTTCCAGCTCGAAGATTAGTGTTATGACTTGGGGATGAAGGTTGTCGGCTGCCCCCAAGGATACCATTGAGTGGGTATTGTCCCCCAGGGAACTGAGAAAGAAGGGGTGGGTCCTTGAGGTTGTTGCCAGGATTGGCAGGTGGGTACTGTGAGTAGTTCCAAAGACAGTCGTAGGCCACATTAGGGTGATGGAGGTGTGAGGTGCTGGAGGAGTGGGGAGCAGAGTTCAAAATCCCTGAAGTAGTAGTGTGAGATACAGTAGATAATCCATTAACATTCACATCCCCATTCAAACCTGGCAGAAAAATAGAAAAAGCCAACTATGAATATATATGCAATAATGCTACCAAATAAATTAACAGTGAAGGCACAAGGAAAGGGACTGCTGTTACCTTTATCTTTGGAGTCTCAAGGGAACCCTAAACCTGGATGCTCCTGTGTGTAAGCTTAGCACTGCTGCTGAGACAGCTGAGGAAGGGGCTAGGAAGCAGCCTAGGTGTGCACAGGAGCTAGTGGCAGCTGCAGAGATTGCTGCTACATGCTTTCAACTACAGGAAGCTGCACACAGGTCTCCTACAATGGCTGCATTCTTTCCAACCCTCATTCCTTAAGGGAATTCTTTCCTGGGAGGGCATGACTGAATTCTCCAGTCCCCGCTCTCTTCTTTCCTTAGTGCCTATTTGGCCCTACAGAGGCACCAGAAGGAACAGCCTCCACCTCACTGGCACATGCAGATCCAGCACTTTGTGCTGGGCTAAGAATAGAATTTGCAGTCACCACAGTGACAAAATTCCAGCTCAGAAGGTTGGGTTTAGCCCCTCCCCATAGGCCCAAGAGGATAATATGGAGTAGGTTAAAAAAAAAAAAATCTTTGCATGACCAGTGCTGCAGAATGCAGCTCTGAAAATAGCAATCTTGGAGTCTGCAACAGACAACAATTAGAACCAAGATACTAAAGAAACTTCAAGCTGGTGTCTGTGTATGGGGGGGGGAAAGATCCTATAGCAAGTGGGTGGGTATGTGTGTGTGTAGCAAAGTCCAATGAGAGGGTTTGTATTTATATATGACCGAATTCTTAACTGCGCGGAAGGAGAGAGTACATAAAAGTCTATTTCTAAACACAATGACTGGAAATCCAGGCAAATTTAGAAAGAAAGGTAGGTGAAGGCTGAAGCAGGAGGACGGCACCAGTTCAAGGCCATCCTGGGCTACAGTGAGCCATTATCCCAAAAGAAAGGAGATAACCTCAATAGCAGCACTTTATGTCATTGAGAAGGACAAGCTTCTAAGGGAAGCACTGGATAGATAGATACCCTTCCCAGAGGGCTTTCCCTATCACAGGTCCAACACCCTCACTATTAGCAACTGCAGCTACTTCCTTTTCTGCTAGTAGCCAGGGGGAAGAACTGACAAAAGAGCAGGCTTCTAGGTTTTTTCTCATTTTTTCCAATCTAAAGTCAAGACAAAAAAAAGAACAACAAAAGCAGCTTCTTTAAGTCCCTATAACTTGTTCTCAGAAGTAAGTTCTATGGATTTACGTCCTCTGTCACTCCCTGCTAGGAAAGAGCTGTTGTGAGGTAGCTAGCCCAAAGTAGATCTCAATCTCCTGTCAAGCTGATCTACAGAGAGGATGTCCATTCCCTCCCCTGGTCTGGTGGCCTCCACACTCACTTTTCCCTTGCTGGGGGAAGTTCATGGGAGACCCGTTAGTGTAGAGGCCCTCCCCTGAGGAAGGAGAGGGTTTCAGTCCTGAGGCAGCTGGTGCAGGGGGAAGGCCAGTAAAGTTAAAATGGTCGTTTGTCTCCATTTCTGTAGGAGGGAGAGAAGGAAGGAATACTCATGGTTAAGCAAGGTTATGTCATCATCTAAAGACAATGCACATTAACCTAATATGTGAGATTCTATTTTCATACAAAAAAAAGGTCCTTGCATTATGTTAACAGCTTCTGGAGGGCAAAATAATTCACACTGAAAGCTTTTTTTTTTTTCCTTTTTTCCTTGAGACATGTTTTCTTTGTAGCCCTGGCTGTCCTAAAACTTGTTCTGTAGACCAAGCTGACTTCAACTCAGAGATCTTCCTGTCTATGCTTTCTCTGCTTCCAAATGCTATGATTAAAAACATTCACCACCATACCCAGAAGCCAGAAAGCTTTCTTTATCAAGTTCCTAAGTTGAGGCAATAAGCAGACCTAGGTAATATTTTAGTTGTCCTTTTTAAAGGACAAATTAGTTAGTTATGGAAACATATGACCACTGGCCAACATCTCTTAACGAGTATATATACACTCCAGTGGGTATGCTGGCACATGCCTACAAGCTCGGCATTTGAGAGACTAAGGAAGAGGATCAAAGTTCAAGGGTAGACCGGACGACTCAGTAATATCCCATTTCAAAGCAAGCAATCATGGTTTATGAATATGCTTCAAAAATCAGACACCATTAGGTGGTATGTGTGTGAACAGTCTACACACACACCACACACACAAGGTGCTTGTATGTTTGTAGGCATGTGCCATGGCATGTATTCAGAGGTGAAAGGATAATTTAGAGAAATCAGGTCTCTCCTTATACCATGTGGGTGCCAGAGACTGAACTCAGTCCTCAGGTCTGGCAGCAGGAAACTCTACCTTAGACAATATAATTTTGAGTATAAAATATTAATCCCATGTGACATATGGCATGATAACTAAAATTTTATACTTTAAATATCATGATTGTCACAATCAATTTTAACTAAAAGAAACTAAAAAAAACAATCAATTTGTGTTCTACTTAAGAAAATAAATAGTAAGGTGGGGAGAGTTGCATTTTGTTTGTTTCTAATTTTTTTTTCAAGGCAGAATTTCTCTATGTAGCCCTGGCTATCCTGGAACTCAATCTGGACACTAGGCTGTCCTCAAACTCAGAGATCTATCTGCCTGTCTCCCAAAAGCTGGATTAAAGATGTGGGCTGAACTGAGCTGTTTTCCTGTTTTTCAAGATAGTCTTTCATGTAGTCTATAGAGTGGCAATAACTCTTGCTTCAGCTTTCTGAGTACTGAGATTACAGTCTTATGTCACCAAGCCCAACTCAGAGAGTTTTCAGTACTAATTTCCCCGCTTCATTCTAATATTATAGGAAGGGCTGGCAAGAGAGCCCAGCCTGATGACCGAGTTCAGTGACTGTAACCCACATGGCTGAGAGGAGAACCAACTCTCAAACTGCCCTTTCTTCTGCATGCCTGCTGGGGCACCTGCACACCAGCACACATGCACAGGAGCTCAAGCAAGAGCACACAATGTAAATTAACTAGACTTCAATCTGCTACATCCACTAAAATACCTAATCAACAGAGAAAAGACTGCAGTCTTCTAGGACTTCCCATCATAGGAAAGACCCATTCTTCAGAGCAGGGATCCAAAAAAAAAAAAAAAAAAAAAAAAAAAAAAAAAAAAAAAAAAAACAAAAAAAAAAAAAAAAAAAAAAAAAAAATAAGCATGAGATTAATAATCCTGAGTAACACACAAAAAATAAAACTAAATTCTTGTTTTAGGTTGAGTTACTTCAAAAACTTAAATCACAGAGTAAAGAACACGTAGAGGTTCACTTCAGAAATCATGGGAAGAAGCCTGAGAAACCAATCCCACCTGATCTGCACAGCCCTCTCTCCTCCAGTTTAGGAAGTCACACATTGCCTGGCACGTAGGAAACAGTAACACATCTTTATTCCTGTGACCTCTAGATTATACTCTCAAAGATGGGTCACAGTTCATTTTTTTCTTTGCTTTTGTTGTTGAATCGACAAGGAAACCAGTGACTTTTTCCTTTTTGTTACTTGGAGAAAACAGCATATCCTACCTTACAAATTACATACTGTTTAAGTGAACAGCCCAAAGAAATCAGAGATGTAAAAGGAATAAAAAGTATTTGACACCTGAGTCTGCTTCCACATCTGCCCCAACTGAAGGGTCAACAGGAACCACAGGCATTTCATTTCATTTCTAGGCATATGTTATGTGCTACATGATGAGATCAGCATAAGAAGGCAGGTTCAGGCTGGAGAGATGGCTCAGAGGTTGAAAGCACTGACTGTTCTTCCGGAGGTCCCAAGTTCAGTTCCCAGCAACTACATGGTGGCTCGCAACCATCTGTGATAACATCTGGTACCCTCTTCTGTGTACTGTACACATAATAAATATTTTTTTTAAAAAAAAGAAGGCAGGTTCAAATCTCAGATCTACTACATATTAGCTTCTTTGGCCTTGGGCATATTACTTGCTGAGCCCTAGTTTTGTCATCTACAAAATTTTTGTTATGCACTTCTAGAGCCTGAATGTCAAACAAGAATATATATAATATATATTATATATCTAAAAGGTGTAGTGACATATTATATATATATATATATTTTTAAAACTTTATTTATTTATTTGCCTTGGTGTTTGCCTGGAACTGGAACTACAGACAGTTGTTAGCTGCCATGTGGGTGCTGGGAATCGAACCCCGGTCCCCTGGAAGAGCAGACGGTGCTCTTAACCACTGAGCCATCTCTCCAGCCCGACATATTATATATTTATAAAAATAGTCTGGAATATCAGAGGACAGAGCCACCCACAGAGCCAAGCTGTGAAGGTCAGGGAGTGATGACCCAGGCAGGCCTTAATCGAAACACTCTGGAGGCAGAGATCCTTTGTTCAAGGCCAAACAGAGCTAGGCATCAGTGGCACCCACCTTTACTCCTAGCACTAGAAAAGTTGATCCAGGAATTGAAATAGCTGGGTGGAAAAAGAAAGATAAAAAGAGAAGGCAGCTTTGCTTGAGTGCGCAGGGAGACTCATGGGGCACAAACCCACAACTCTGAGATTAAGAGATTCATGCTCTACCAACTGAGCTAGCCTTGTATTAAATGTTAGATTTTGTTTGTCTGAAATAGGGTCTCACTATATAGCTCTTGGTGGCTTGGGATTCAGAAATCCCTCTACTTCAAACCCCCAAAGTTATGGGATTAAAAGCATGTCTATGTTAGCTTTTCTTATTTATTAAGATTTATGATGTATACAGTGTTCTTCGTGAATGCCAGAAGAGGGCACCAGATTGCATTATAGATGGTTATAAGATACCATGTGGTTGCTGGAACTTGAACTCGGGTCCTCCGGAAGAACAGTCAGTGCTCTTAACCACTAAGCAGTCTCTCCAGCTGCATGCTAGCTTTTCTTATTAGACAAAGAATAAAAAGAATGTTTAGCTTGTGCATGTGTATGCACATATATATAATCTTTAAAAAATGGTTTCTCAAGATAGGGTTTCTCTGTGTAGCCCCAGCTGTCTAAGAACTTCTCTGTAGACCAGGCTGGTCTCAAACTCAAGAGATCTACTGCTTGCCTCTGCCTTCCAACTTCTGGAATCAAAGTCATGAGTTACAACTCTTAGCTAAAAGGTGCATAAACACACACACATTTTGAGACAGGGTTTCTCTATGTAGCCCTGGCTGTCCTGGAATTCAAAGAGATCCACCTGCCTCTGCCTCTCATTGCTGGTCCTGGTTCTAAAGGTATGCACCACCATGCCTGGCTTTAAAAGGTATATGCTTTTAAAGTTATTCATATGGGAGATATGAGAGATAATATAGCCAGACTTCATATATACAACCTAATCTCTGATTTCATGTGTCACATAAATAATGGGATCACAATATAAGAATCCATGGATGTCAGGCATGGTGGTTACCTGCTTTCCTCCTAGCACTTGGAAGGCAGAGGCAGGTGGGTATCTGAGTTTAAAGCTACACTGGTCTACTTAGCTAGTTCCAGTTAGGGTTACATAGTAAGAACCCGGAAAATGCTGCGATTACAGGTGCTTATCATCATGCCAACTTGCTTCCCAGCATTTAAATAAGTATTTAATGTATGTGTGTGGGTACACCACCCAGGCAGGAACCCTCAGAAGTCAGAAGAGACACTGGACCCCTGGAACTGGAGTTACAGTCACCATGTGGTGCTGGGGATAGAACCCAGGTCCTCTTCAAGAGCAGTAAGCATTCTTAGCTTGCTGAGCCATCTCTCCTGCCCTATTTCTCACCATTGTTTAACATACAGCTCAACCTTACACAAATGACCCAAGGTACAGACAGCATCAAGGCTAAGAAACAAAAGCTGTTCCAATCCTGCCCTACATATGCAGGAGAAAGGTCCAAGCTTTGCAGCTCTCAGTTCCTGACAATGGAGACAGTGATCTTTAAATTTCATATCCAAAAAACTTCTCTTCCTCCCTGCTTAAGCCATCTTCCACCATCAGTGTCCCAAATGGCAAATACATGTTGAAGAATGCCCTCTTATCTGGCCTATTCAACAAGCTTCTCGGGCCGGATAGGATGGTGGTACATGTGTTTAAAAAAAATTTATTCATTTATTATATATATAAGAGTTACACCATGTGGTTTCTGGGAACTGAACTCAGGACTTCTGGAAGAACAGTCAGTGCCCTTAACCTCTGCGCCATCTCTCCAGCCCAGTACATGCCTTTAATCCCAGCACTTGGGAGCCAAAGGTAGGTAGATCTCTTGAGTTCCTGGCCATCCTGATCTACAGTGTCAGTTCCAGGACAGCCGGGACTATTACACAGAGAAACCCTGTCTCAAAAAACAAACAGACAGAAAAGAAATGAAGAGAGGAGAATGAATTTACTTCTGACAGGAAAATAAATCTGTTTTTACAAAAACAAAAAGGCCATCAAAGCTTCAACTATGAAGCAAGTCACTTTGGATTGGGGTGGCAGGGTTGCTGTGGAACTCATGGTTTCATTGTCCTTGTACTACTAAATTCTTGGTTTGCTTTTCCAGGCAGAGTTTCTCTGTATTGCCCTTGGCTGTCCTGGAACACACTATGTGGATCAAGCTGGCCTTGAACTCACACAGATCCCCTTGCCTCTGCCTTCTGCTAGGACTAAAGGTGTGCACCACAACTGCCTGGCTTTACTACTAAACTCTTACTTCTAGTGTTCTTCTTTTAACTTCAAAAAGAAAAATCAATTTACTACTCAGCTAGGTCCCAATATAAGTTATAAGTAAGTAAAGGCTGAAGATAGGAGAGGTTAAAAATCAATCAATGTGGCAGAGCTGAGGAGGAGGCTCAGTGGTTAAAAGCATTTGCTACCAAACCCCATAGCCCACATGGTGGGATAGTTGTCCTCTGACCTCCACCCACACCCTGTGGCAAACACAACTACACCAAAAAAAAAAAAAAGTACCTTTTACAAATGATAAAGTGTAGTATGCATGAGACCTTGAGTTGATTTCCCAGCACACATGCAAAAGGCAGCTGATATCACTTAGATGCCAGATACCATCTAGATCAAAAGTCAAAGGAACCTAACAATCTACATCTGTGAGACAACACTGATACCACACTGTTTTTAATTAGTCACCCCAGGAAGAGCAATGATTCCATCTTACTTGTAAGGATACCATTTTCACAACAATCACATTTGCCTGCCCCTAGTCTAGATCTTTAATCTATGGATATATATGCAGCTGACAAGTTTCTAATTGAAAAATCATGATTTCAAGGGCAGGTGCATGCAGTTTTCAGGGCAGTTCAAAGGCTCTTATTTCAATTCTCCATATTTAAACTCTTGTCTCTAACAAAACTCAAATGGCAACCAAATGGGATCTGGCCAGGCATGGGGCACAAACCTAATCCCAGCATCTGGGAGGCAGAGACAGGCATCTCTGTAAATTCTAGGCCAGCCTGGTCTACATGGAGAATTCCAGGCCAGCCAGAGTTACCTAATGAGACACTGTCTTGGAGGTGGCCATGGAAAGGGAAACTCAAACAAAACAAAATGGAAAGATACAAAGGCTATCACCTTATCCTTTAGGGAAAAAAAAAAATCCTTTGGTTAAATCCAACACTGTAAAAGCAGAAAAGGCAGAAGGATTACTGCAAATTCAAAGCTAAACTAAACTTCTAATAGTTAGTTCTAGGTCAGGGTGACCCTGGCACCAAAATAAATAAAGTTTCTGTGATGTGATGGCACACCCTTTAACCTCTGCACTCAGGAGGCTGAGGTAGGCAGATCTCTGAGAGTTAGAGGCCAGCCTGGTCTACTTAAGGACTTCTAGGACAACCAGGCTATAATCATATCCTATTTCAAAAAATAAAACTGTAAAACAAAATAATATAAATAAATATAGGGTTTTTTTTTTTAATTTTTTGTGTGAATTGGTGTTCTGTCTGCATGTATAACTGTGTAAGGGTGTCAGATCTTGGAATTACAGACAGTTATTAGCTGCCATGCGAATACTGGGAATTGAACTCAGGTCTTCTGGAAGAACAGTCAGTGCTCTCAACCGCTGAGCCATCTCTCCAACAATAAATAAATATTGTTAAAAAACAAACAAACAGGGGCTGGCGAGATGGCTCAGCGGTTAAGAGCACCGTCTGCTCTTCCAGAGGACCCGGGTTCGATTCCCAGCACCCACATGGCAGCTAACAACTGTCTGTAGTTCCAGTTCCAGGCAAACACCAAGGCAAATAAATAAATAAAGTTTAAAAAACAAACAAACAAACAAACAAAAAAACAAAAAAACCAAAAAAAAAACCAAACTCATCGAGTGGTGGTGGTGCATTCCTTTAATCCCAGGCGAGGCAGTAGATCTCTTTGAGTTTGGGTCTACAGAGCTACTTCCAAGACATGTAGGGCTGCTACACAGAGAAACGATGTCTCAAAAAACCAAAAAATCTCCCGGTTTGATTTGGCCCCCACATCAAGCAGCTTGAAACCACCTCTAACTAGATCCAAAGCTTCTGATCTCCATAAGCATACTATTCAAGCACATACACATGCAGACCCATAATTAAAAGTAATAAATAAAAATAGCTGGGCTGTGGAGGTACAAGCCTTTAATCCCAGCACTCAGGAGGCAGAGGCAGGTAGATCTCCAGGACAATCAGGATGACACAGAGAAACCCTGTCTCAAAAACCAAAACAAATAAATAAATATACATTATTTTGAGAGAGTGAGTGAGAAAAGAGTGTGGGCAATCAAGCTGGAGATGGCTCAGCACTTAAGAGCACTCAATTTCAGAGGAAACAGAGTTCAGTTCCTAGCACTCACATGACAGCTCAATCATCTTGTAACCGGAGTTCCAGGGGGACCCTCTTCAGGTCTCACATGTGTTTCTGGTCCACAAATATACATGCAGACAAAACACTCATACACACAGAATAGAACAATAAAAAAAAGGGGCTTTTTTTTAAGGGAAAAATATGTGGGCACTGGCACAACTATACACAAGAGGAAAAAAATTCCTCCATTTCAAGTAATGTTCTTTTATAGGCAAAAGAGATCATGACAGCAAATTCCCCTCTTAGTTCTGTAGAAGGCAAACTTCCAGTGAATAGGTTTCCCTGCAGGACTAGGTTAGAATCATCATTAAGGAAGAAGCATATAGCTCTCATTTATAATCAGTCCCCATCCCTATATACAAATCATAAAACATACACCTTCCCCATTTCCTCTCTTCCGCTTCTCTGAAATGCCCTTCTTTTCACAAGATTACTTGCTCAGATGCTCTGCAATAAAGGAACTGCCACACTTAAAAACATTAAGCAGGATCATAAAGATTCTAAGTCATTTTGGCAGCATTCTAAGCTGAATCTGCACCACTTGTAATGAATGCACGGCTGGTGAAAACTCAGTTTAAGTCTCTATGACCTCTACCTTGGAGCCGGGGCGGGGGTGGGGGCTTGAGGTCCAGAAGACAGTCTACAAAGGAGGACCAAGATCAGTGGGTCAACTACAGTTAACTACTGGATGACAAATGAATATTACAGGACAAAAAACTCTAACGAAAGGTCTCTCGGGCCACACGTTTGTCAAGACTCAAGTTTGCCTATAAGACCTCAGAAAATGAAACCAAATCAGATTAAAATGGACATTTCAAAACAACAAGCGATGCAGCATCGAACGCACAGCTGCCATTTCCCGGCCACTTCCTGCGGGAGGCTGGGGGAGGGGCAGTTTGTGTACAGATGGAGGAGGTGGAAGCTATCCCCCCACCACAACTCCCCCTAGGATACAAATCCCTCACTCCAATAAGCTCCACAAAGGATGCCTGCGATTGGCATTGACTTCTTGAAGTCAGGAACGCTGGGAAAGAAGGGATGCGAGAGCATCGTTTCTGCTACGGAAACGGGGATCCCCTTTACAGAGGATTTCCTTGGAAAGGAATCCCTCTTTATTCTCCGCCCGACTCCAGCCCAGATGCCTCAGTGTGAATCCCATCAAGCTCCGTCTGCAGGGCACCGGACTCCAGGGCCCCGAGCCAAGCCGGCACTAGACCCAGCGCCCCTCTGCACGACAAGAGGGGGTCACCCTCCGACCCCCGGAACCCCCTCCCGGGCTGCATTCACCGCGGCCAAAACCCCCGCGCCACACGAACCTCAACTTTAGCCCTCCCAGGGAACCCCCGAACCCGAGCCCTGCACGCGGGCAAACCCCGCCGCCGCCCCAGGACGGGGAGCCCCTCCCGGGGATTCCGCCGCGACTGGGGAGCCGTCACCTCCGCCCCCGCCCGGGGTCCCCCACAGCCTCGCCAGCCGCCGGGGCAAGCACACCCAGCCTCGGGCAGCGTCCCGGCCCGCACGGAGCCCCGGTCGGCTCCGGAGCTCGGGCTGCCTGAGGGACGGCCCGGAGAAGGCAGGGCGTCCGGCCCTCAGGCCCCCGGGCCACACACCCTACCAACCTGAGGCGGGCGACGGCGTCCGCCGGGCTTGGGGCTCGCTTCTCCCCGGGGGACAGGCAGTTCACATGGCCACGCTCTGGGCGCCGTGGCGGGAGGAGACGCCCGCCGGGAAGGGGTAGAGGGTGCGGGGTCCGGGAGGGGGCAGGGGGCCGCGGTTCAACCGCGGGGCCCGAGCGGAGCCAACATGGCCGGCGGGGGAGGAGTGAGTCGGAGCCGGAGGGGGCGGGGAAGCTGCGGCCGACGGCACCGCCCACCCAAGCCTCGGCCGTGGGGTCCTAGTGCCCGGCCTCTCGCTGTCAGACCCAGATCTGGGTCTTAGCGCCGCTCGGAGTCGCACAGTGCAGATCCCTGCCGCACCTGCAGCTCGTAGAGGGCTGGAGTCTTGCTTCACCCAGGTCAAACTAAAAGACCTGATCTCAGGGTTAACCTAAAGGAGTAGAGCACATTTCTAGGACCAAAGGCAGGTGATGCTTTTCTAACTGTGAGGGGAAGCCTGGAGGATAATTTCCTGGCTGATTACTTCCTCAGCAGGGTAGTGAAAAAGTGGAAGTTGATGGTTAGGGACCGAGTTACACCACGTTAAGGAATGAAGAGAAGCAGAAGTCCACTCACCTACGTTCTGTAGGGACAACCTGGTCCTGCCTGGATCACCACTTTCCTGGTGACATCTGCAGAGTCTTGGACATCGGACAGATTCCTGCATGTGGGAAAAGGAGACTGGCTGAGTCTAGCCTAAATGTGGTCAAACAACCAACAAATAAAATGTCCCAAATGTTTACTGTTCCAGTAGTTTCTAACAAGGCTTTCAAGGAATTGGAAAGAAAAACCTAGCAAGGAATTAAAATTTGGCTTTCACCTAAATGTGTATCTCAGGGAACCGAACAGTACCATATGATGTTACAGCTTAAACAAAATTTTTTTTTCTTCATGGTCTCTCTGTGAAGTTCAGGCTGTCCTAGAACTTATCCTGTAGGCCCGGTTGGCCTTGAACTCAGAGATTCACCAGCCTCTGCCTCCAGAGTGCTGGGTTTAAAGGCATGTGCCACTACCACTCTTACAGGTTTTTTAATTCCAACTTTTCATTTACCAGATGAAGAAATTGAGAGCCACAGAGGCTCACTGACTTGCTCAAGGTCATACATTAGATATAATTAGAAAGGAAACTTCATTCTCTTTTATAGTTCAAGACTTTTCTGGCTTCAATGAATCAATAAATGTACATCCAATAAATGTAACTCTAGGGGCTGGAGAGATGGCTCAGTGGTTAAGAGCACCGTCTGCTCTTCCAGAGGACCGGGGTTCGATTCCCAGCACCCACATGGCAGCTAACAACTGTCTGTAGTTCCAGTTCCAGGCAAACACCAAGGCAAATAAATAAATAAAGTTTTAAAAAAAAAAAAAAATGTAACTCTAGAATATAAATAATTGCCTAACCTGTAAAAAGTTAAGTCTGGGGGGCTGGAGAGATGGCTCAGCGGTTAAGAGCACCGTCTGCTCTTCCAGAGGACCCGGGTTCGATTCCCAGCACCCACATGGCAGCTAACAACTGTCTGTAGTTCCAGGCAAACACCAAGGCAAATAAATAAATAAATAATAAATAAATAATTTTTTTTTTAAAGTTAAGTCTGGATACCTAGTCAGAAAAGGATAATGAAATTCTGGCTGGTTAGGAGGTGTCAACAAATACCATTTCCTTTGGAGATGGACACCAAGAGGTTGGACAGCTAGGTGTGAACAGAATATGATAAAGCCAAATCCAGTAGTCTAAATTGGATTTCCTTACTTCAGAAGGGCATTCTGAGCAAGGGAGACATATCTCACATCTTTTCACAAATAGTTCAGAAAGGATTCAGGAGGATGATTTAAAAAAAAAAAAAAAAAAAAGCCTGCCAACAATGTGGGCCAGCAGAGACTGAGGGGGCTTCTGTCCCCAGCTGAGGTAAATAAATTACCGAGGGAAGGCAGAGTCAGGGGGAAACAAAATCTTCCTTTCCTATCCAAATGGGTTTATAAAGTCGGTCATGGTGGCCCACGCTCTAATTCCTACACTGCAGAGACAGAGATGGGAGGATCGCCATGAGCTCAAGTCCGGCCGGCTTGGTCTACATATCGAGTTCCAGGCTAGCCAGGACTACATGGTGAAACTTTGTCTGGAAAAACCAAAAGGAGATTTATAGGTCACCTGGGGGAGATACACCTCAGCCCTGCGACAGTCCACTAACCCTCAAAGCTCTAACTAGAGGCCATGCTCAGGGCAAGGGAGTTCTTCCGGAGAAAGAAGTAAACTTATCCCCCAAAATAAAAAAGGAAAAAAGGTTACGTTGGGCCTGGCACCTGGGGAGGAGGCAGGAGCACAGGAAAGTTGGTCTCTTTTTCCCTCCTGTTCCAGAGCAGAAGAGAGAATCTTCCTACCTCCCACCACCGGGCTAACCAGTCGGAGCCCGGGCAGACAGGCAGGGGCGGAGCCTGCGCCGGTCAGATGGCTGTGACCACGCCCCTTTGCATCACCATCACACACCCACACACACCCACTGCTGGCTCCGGAAGAGCCGGTTACTCCTGTGCCGGACTGTCCCCACCCCTTCCGAGCCCCAGGCCTAGTCTCCTGGGCAACCTCTAGGCCCTAACCCAGCCCCGAACCAGGAAAGAGAGGTGTATGTTAGCAGACTAGCTGGGGTTAGGAGAGAAAAACAAGGCATAACGCATTTTCCCCATCTGCTCCAGAAGGGCTGTGATCACCTTCAACTCCGGATAAAATCCTCCTTTATCCCATTTAATCTGGGATCTTCCCGGCTCTATGAAGGATAAGGGTGGGCTGGGAACATGCCCCAAAGCTAAGTGTTTACAAGCAGCGTTTGTGACCCCCAACACCAAATCTGGACAACAGAGGGCAGACTGTCCCCATATGTCCTCAAACATTTCTCAGACTCATAAAATGCAGCTGGTTGTTCAACAAGCCTAAGAAGCTTCTAAAAAGAGAAAGGAGCAACCGTCATTTTATCACCAACTGTGGCAAGAGTAGACTGAACCTCCTTCAAAGCAAGCCATCGGATGAGAAATGCAGGGGGGGGGTGAACACCTGCTCCCCTTTCTCACAGTCTGCAAGTTCCTGCTGGTACCTCTCTAACTCTGGGTCAGCTGCCATAGTGCCAGTCACTCTGGAGCCAGATGGCTGGGGCTCTGAGAGTCGTGGTGGTGACATACAGCCGAGCTGTATCTTTTCCTTCGCCTTCCAGACACTCCTGGCATCCTACCCCATGCATCACACACACACACACACACACACACACACACACACACACACACACTCTGAGCCCTCCCAGCACCCTGGGTCGTGACTCATAGAAGAAATCCCGACAGTCAGTTCTGTAATTCTCGAGGTAGGGAGGTAGGGGCTGAGCTGGACTTGACTGAAGGGGTGTTCCCCTTGAAGTTGGGGTAATTAGAAAGACCTCCTCCTCACTGCACGAACAGGTAAGTGTAGCTACAGTTCTCAGCCTTGCGGCTCTATTCCCATTGGCCTCCTTTGCCACTCAGTTTCAGACAAGACAATCTCAATATATTTTGGGGAGGCTAGATTCTCTCATAATATACCAAAAGGACTATAATCCCCTCCCCTTCTCCAAGTGGGCCCCTGCCCGCTCAGATTTAGTCTTGTTTCCAAATTTCCCATTGGACAGTTCCATGGTGGGAATGTAAAACAGCGACAGTTCATTTTTTTTTTCTCTCTCTCTCCTGAAGTAATCTGAAATAGAAAAGATCGAGTTTCCTTGGCCTTACCCGGCACCCCCAAATCCCTTAGAGACTTAGCCCCAGTCTATTCTGCCGCAACAGCCGCTAAGGCCCAGTATCTCAAGGTTCCCGCAGCGCGGCTGCCCCCAGCGCCCGGGCTAGGGGGAGGGGCCAGCTCCAAGCCCCGGCGGAGAGAGGGCCCTTCCCACCTACATCAGGGGGCGGTGCTGAGGTTCGACCCCAAACTCCGATCGGGAAGCTTTTAGGTGGGGACTTGATTGAACTTGAAGGGTGAGCGGAGCCCGGAGGACCGAGACCGGCAGTGTGCGTCGGGTCCCTCCCGCCCATCCGACCAGGAGTCGTCGGGGTGGCGGTTACTCCCCCTCCCACTGGGGTTAGGATGGCGTGGGAAAGCGCTAGTTCCCGAGAAGAAGAGGCGAACGAAACCTAGAACCGCGGGAGATCTCTTTTTTTTTTCGGGCGAGGAAGGCGCGGGGGAGGGGGAGATCCTAGGCTGCAATGAGAAGGGTTCCCGGGAGAGGATGGCGGAGAGGCGTTGAGAAGCATCCCGGTCACAGAGGACAGGCTTGGAATGGGCGAGGAGACGGTGCGGGGAGGGGAGAGCGAGGAAGGGCAGCCAGCGCAGGGAAGGTCAGACCCTTGGGATCCCACGGGAGGAGGCGGATGCTGGGACACCCTTCCTTGCCCGGGACTCCGGGTGGATGCCGGGCCTCACCTGAATCAGGGCCGGACGGTGGCGGCGGCGGCGGCGGCGCAGGTGGCGGAGCCGGGCGGCGGCACCTCCTCCCCAGCCCGAGGCCGGCGGCGATGGAGGGGGGGGGGAAGGTGGTGCTTAAAGGGGCAGGAGCTGCCCGGGTGAGGACGAGCGCTCGCTCAGGGACGGCGGTGGCGGAGGATCCGCTGGGGGAGGGGAAAGCGGGTGGCGTCTCCTAGGGGCCAGAATCAGAAAGGATCCCAGATGCAGGAAAAGACCGAAACTTCTACGGCGTAGTTGGGGGATGACGGTGGGTCTGAGCTGGAGTACTTGAAAATCTTTCTTTTGCGGGCATCTCGGGGCGCCAGCAAAGGCTTACTCACAAAGGAGGTTGGGGAGACGGTGGGAGCCACAAAGATTCAAGAAGCAGGAGAGGGAACTCAAGGCCGAGCATATCAGGGTCATGCACAGCGCCCTGCTAGGTAAACACGCTTCTTCTTCCGGGCCTGAGCCTGACTATACTACAGTGTGGAGACTCTGGAATCAGGAAGCCACAAAGGCAAAAGAACCTTCCCGGTCCTGTCTCCCCTCTGGGTATGACGGCGGCGGTGTAGTGAGGCTGTGCTGGACTGGCTGCGAGAATCGGCTTTATTCATAGCTCAGTTTGGCCCCAACCACCACCACCACCCTTGCAGCAACCTCTGGGGCAACAGGAAACAGCTGCTCAGTGCAGCCCCGACCTGGTTGTGGGTTAAATGGAGAAAAGACTGGACTTTAAAAGCCTCAGAGAAACTAGGAGGAAGAGAATTATCTCTAAGACGACCAAGAGTAGACTTAGTAATGAATATTGTCAAATACTTCTTGGATCTCAGAAGCTTAAATGGTGGGGGGATCGGAGGGGAGCGCTTCATGGGAGACGAAGGAAGTCCAAACCTAAGATACAGGCCCAGGCTCTTCCTTAGAGCTGAGTTTGCCAATGCTAGGATCTCATGTCCAGAAGCTCACCAGCTGAGCCCGTGGCCCCCCACGGTCCATTTCCTCTCCTTCACCCCCCAAAAGAGCAAAGGTTAGGCCCCACCCCTGCTGAGTCAGCCGGGGAGGGAGCGAGGCATCCCTCAGGCCTTTCCCAGGGCCGGCTATCACACTTACCCATGTCAGGCTGGCAGACTCGGAACTAAGACCCAGCTTCTCCCTGTCCTTGGGTGTCGCTTCAATTGAAAGCTAGAGCTAGATCCTCCCCAGCTATGAGCTGGGAACTCGGAAAAAACAAAGCAAAGAAAAAAAACCCAAAAAAGCCAATGTATGCTTCCTGCGAACCACAGTCTGAACTGCTGTAGGGTGATGTCCCTGTATGACAGACTGGGGTGGGAGGGAGGAGGGAAGGGCGGGGCCTTCGCTGGGTGGAGAGAGGGAGGAGGCGAGGACAGGCAGAGCCGGGGAAATATGGAGGAAGGTTAGTACTATGTTAACACTCTAGGACTGCGGTGAAAGTTTATAGCAAAGGGAGAAAGAAACAGTTGCAGCTAACCAAGGGTAAAGGTTGTCGATAAACGCTGGAGGACATGAACCCCGGGATGCAAATGACCTTTAGAAGATCAGTGTCCCGAGTCTGTATTTGCGTGACTATGCAGAAGGGGGTGAGCTGTAAACCTCGGTCTTCCCCAGCTTCTTACCCACCCGTCAGGATCTGGAGGTATCCCCACCCCTGTAACAGCATTTCTCCCCGAGCCAAGCTTCTCAGAGAGCAAACTAAACACAAACAACTCAGGGGCGCCACCTTCTGTCCCGATCTAGACACGGACCGGACTGGAGTGAAGGACGTCATAGAGAGATGAAAGAGGAAGCAGGCGGGAGGCCTCTACTACACCCTACAACCCTCCCAGAACCCCTCAGGCCACAGGGGGCTCAGGAGTTCAGCTGTTACTACCCAGCTTCTATCCTATGAGAAACACCTCTGCAAGGTGGAGCTTATAGGTGCAGACTCCTCCTCAGAACAAAAGCTCGGCTGTAAACAGTCATTAGATGACACAAGTATCTCCTAGCAAATAGCTTTTAATAGATTTCAAAATGGTGAGATCCCAGTTCTTGTAGTCTTCCGTGTAGCCACAAGAGGACTCTAGCTGGACTCAACCCGCTGCAGGGTACAAATAGGCCCCAGTATTAAGGCAAACCTTTTATGAAGAGTAATCTGTTTAAAAAGTCCCATTGACAGCACTAAAGTTAGTCTTTCCTTGTAACATTTAATCTTAATTTCCATTACGGGAACTTTAGCTAGCAGAACCTCAAACACAAAATCTTAATCCTTGTCTTGAAGTAAGCCAACCTATTTTCCGAGTGTTTAAATTCAAAACAGTTACCCTGCAAGCTGGAGATGGTTTAATGGTTAACATCACTGGCTGCTCTAGAAAACCCCAGTTCAATTCCTGGTACCCACAGGGGACTCCTGTAGACATGGGAAGGCCTATAGGTTGTTCCAGGGGACTGATGTTCTGGCAATTCAGATGTAAAATCCTACACCAGGTCTGTGTGCACATTTAACCTCAATTGGGAGGCAGAAGCAGGTTCTGAGGGTGAGGAATGCAATTTATAAAGGGAGGTCCAGTATAGTCAGGGGTACTCAAACCCTGTCCCAAAAGAGCAAGAAAAAACACATTGTCTTGTAACCAAAAACTATTTTGTTTCCTAGAGCTGGGCATGGCTGTTGTGGAGTACACTTGTAATGTTAGCACTTGGAAGGTGGAGGCAGGATCACTGAGGACAGACCAAGACTACTCAGAAAGATTAAAAAACAACGAAGGACAAATAGGAAATATTTGGAAGCAACTAACTATATAGATTTGTCTGAACAATCCTAAAAGCTGAGGCGCTTACGACCTCACTAACTAACCACAGGAAACTTTATAAGACCCACAGAATTCTACTAAAGTATCTTCATTTTTTTTATAACAGTCACAAACATATAACCTGACTAGGCTAAATTCAACCCTCAGGCAACTACATTGTAGGTTGTTTCTGAAGCAAGACAGACAAATGAGGGGTGTACACTTTATTGAAAACTTTAAATATACTCTTCAGATAGGACATCACATCCTCAGTCAAGGCTCCTGTATGGCCTACACAGAAACTGATCTTTCAGCACGGGGAGTACAGTACAGAGTGAGCTTGCAGAAGAACCCCTCAGGATGCATGCTCTTCTGCCAGCTTATCAGCCTTAGCCACAGCTTCTTCAATGGGTCCCACCATATAGAAAGCTTGTTCGGGGAGATGGTCATAGTCACCTACATAGGGGAAAATACAATTAGTAAGAGGAATTACTTCAGCTTTCTGCAATGCATACAACCCCAGCAATTCAGGTCAATGGCAAGACTGAAGAATTCTTACCATTCAAGGAAACTTCCAAGTAAAATTTACTTTTTGGGCTTGGGAACAAGGTTTCAATGTATAACCTTGGCTGTCTTTAAATGCAAAAACCTACAGAGATCTACTTGGTAGCATTGGGACTAAAGGTGTGCACAACCACACCTGATTTCTTCCAAGTATAATTTAAGAACACATAATTAGCCAGTCAGTGGTGGCACTTGGGAGGCAGAAATAGAAGGATTTCTTGAGTTTAAGGTCATCCTGGACAGAGCCACACCTAGGACAGCCATGGTCACACAGAGAAACCCTAATTTGAAAAACAAAACAAGAAAGACAGGAAACCAGATTGGAGTTGGGGAGGGGGGTGGCTCAGAGGTTAAGAGCACTGGCTGCTCTTCCAGAGGACCGAGTTCAGTTCCCAGAAACCATATGTAACTAAACAACCACCTATAATGAGATGTGATGCCATATTTTGGCCTACAGGGACACATACAGGCAGAACATTGTGTATATAGTAAACAAACCTTAATTCCCACAGTCTGAGGCTAGAGAAACAGCCCAGCAGGCAAGAACATGGACTACTCTTCCAGAAGACACCGATTCATTTCCTAGCGGCCACATGGTGGCTCACCTGTAACCCTTCTGGTTACCACTGGCAGTTCAGGGAACCTAACCCCTTGTGGGCTCCTGCATGTATTTGTATTCAGGCACACAAGTATTGAAACATATATACATGTATAACTTGGAGCAGTATCATTGCAGAGTTTAATGTTTTCTGTGCTGCATGCAAAGCAGAGCAATGACCCTGTAATGAAAGATCTACAATGTATATCATTTGTAGTCCGGTGGGAAGCTAGCACAAACAATATCCACTCCAGGCTGCACTTCTCCTTTTTATGGTTAGCTTGGTAACAAAATCTCACCTGCTAAAATCTGCTGGAATCCTTTAATGGTCTCCTTCAAGGGCACCAGCTTTCCCATATGTCCAGTAAAGACCTCAGCAACCTGGAATGGCTGAGACAAGAAGCGCTGTATTTTCCTTGCCCGGGACACAGTCAATTTATCTTCCTCAGAAAGTTCATCCATACCCAAGATGGCAATGATGTCCTGGAGAGATTTGTAGTCCTAAAAGAAAACAAGACAGAAAGGACAGGATGAAGACAAGTCCCAGATGAGCTCTGGACAATAAGTATCTGGTTCCTCCCATTCCTCATCAATTACCTTAGAAAGGCTACATTCTAAAGGTGAAATACCCTGAAGCTGGGGACCTATTCAGCAATACCATTCATTCCATTCTTGGCTTTCCTTACTCCAAAACAAAATCCACAAATGACTAGAGAAAATCCAGTCCTTTAGCACCTCTCAAATTCCTTCCTCATGACTGGAGGGCCCTGAGCCATGACGACAGAAGCTCACTCACCTGCAGGATTTTCTGCACCCCTCGTGCAACATCATAATGCTCATTGCCGACAATATTTGGATCCATAATTCGAGAAGTGGAGTCCAGAGGATCCACAGCTGGATAGATACCTAACTCAGCAATAGCACGGGACAGCACAGTGGTAGCATCCAAATGGGCAAAGGTAGTTGCAGGGGCAGGATCAGTCAAGTCATCAGCAGGTACATAGATAGCCTAAAGTGGAGATCAACAGCAACCAAACTCATTCCTACTTTAGGCCATCTGCTTTTCCAACCCTTCTGTCCCACTTTGTTTTACTACATTAACCCATTCTAGTCTGAAAAATCAAGATCCTTTTATATTAGCATCCTTAGTGCTGGACTACAGTTATGCACTACCTTGTCTGGGTCACTCCACTGTAATGGCAAGAATTTTTTTTTTTTAACTTTTATTTGCCTTGGTGTTTGCCTGGAACTGGGAACTGGAATTAAAGACAGTTAGCTGCCATGTTGGTGCTGGGAATTGAACCCTGGTCCTCTGGAACAGCAGTCAGTGCTCTTAACTGCTGAGCCATCTCTCCAGCCCCTATGGCAAGAATTTTAAAGAAGTTTTGCTCTTAAAAAGCAAAACAAAAAAATCCTCACCAAGGTTGACAAGGTGGTGTTGCTTAACCTTTAATAACAGCATTCGGGAGGCAGAGGCAGGCAGAAGCTCAAGGAATTGAGGTCAGCCTGATCTAGAGATCAAGTTTAAGTACCACCAAGGTTACAGACAAAGACCTTGTCCTAAAAAACCAAAAAACACAAAAATGAACACTATAATAGTTAAGTGAACACCAACTTAAGAGTGCACCAACAGGGGGCTGGAGAGATGGTTCAGATGTTAACAGCACTTAGAACCTGGGTTCAAATCCCACCACCCACATGGTAAGTTCACAACTGTCTATAACTCCTGTTCCAGAGGATTTAGCACCTTCACACAGAAATACATGTAGGCAAAATACTAATGCACATGAAATAAAAAAAAAAAAAATTAAAGTGTGCCCAATTAGAACTATACAGGGAGATCTAATCTCAAAATCATCAGTTTATGTGCACAGTATTCATGGATGAGCCTGCACAAGGTAGAAGACAGTGTCAGAGCCCCTGAAACAGGAGTTACAGGTGGTTTAGGAGACACCGTTAGGTACTAGGAATAGAATCCAGATCCTTTACAAGAGTACAAAGTATTTTAACTGCTAAGCCTCAGACACCTTCAAATCATTAGATGAATGAATGTTTCATTTTCTGGGTATATGAGACAAACCACGCAGCCAAGTTAGCTAGGAATTCACTAGGTAGCTGAAAACAGCCTTGAATTTCTGATCCACCTGCCTCTTCCCATGTGCTAGGATCACAATATATAACACCAGCCCCAGCTAGTAAGCATTTATTTTTAATTTACTCTTTACAGTCTGGCATGCAAAAGAATTTTATACATTATTCTCACTGGTCAACTCTCCCTCTTCAAAAGCCTTTTTGGAGTATGCATACATTTAATTCCAATATTTGGGAGGCAGAGGCAAGTGGTCCAGATATCAAGTTCCAAGGCTACAATAATGGTGAAACCCTGTCTAAAATAAGGCCCCCTTAGAACACTCTACGTAGACCTCATTAATCTTAAACTCAGAGATTCACCTGTTTCCAAGTGCTAGGACTGAAGGTGTGTGCCCTTTCACCCAGAGAAATGTGCACACATGTGCACCTGAGTACAGAGTCAGTGTGTGGAGGCTGCCCTTGGCAGAGGCCAGGAAGGGGCAGCAGATCCACTGGAGCTGGAGTTACAGATGGTTATGAGCCACCTGAAGGAGTACAAGCTACTAAACAAAACCAAAGTCCTCTGGAGAGCTAGGAGTGCTCTTACACTGAACCATCTCTCCAGACTAAACTATAACAAGGTTTTATATCTTCCTAGATTCTTTTCTACCAACAAAAATTGTTAACCACTTAATTCCTCTTACCTGCACAGAGGTGATAGATCCCTTCTTGGTGGTGGTGATTCTTTCCTGCATTGTACCCATGTCAGTGGCCAGGGTGGGCTGGTAGCCTACGGCAGAAGGGATTCTGCCCAATAAGGCAGACACCTAAGAGATAAAGCAAAGAACATGATTTCTACATTAAGTATCTACACCTTTATCCTGTGTCCAACTGGTCCTCTCCAGGCTTCCCCCATACCTCTGAGCCAGCCTGGGTGAAGCGAAAGATGTTGTCAATGAACAGCAAGACATCTTGACCTTCTTGGTCTCTGAAGTATTCAGCAACGGTAAGACCAGTCAGGGCTACCCTGGCACGAGCACCAGGTGGTTCATTCATCTGACCGTACACCAATGCCACCTGTGGTAAGTACACAAATCAGAGCAAAGAGAGAAATCACCATGGCATCCAACTCAGGTACAAGTTTCTCCTCCCCATTAAACACTAAAGATCATTTCTAAAACTTTATTTTATTTATTATTTATTTATTTATTTGCCTTGGTGTTTGCCTGGAACTGGAACTACAGACAGTTGTTAGCTGCCATGTGGGTGCTGGGAATCGAACCCCGGTCCCCTGGAAGAGCAGACGGTGCTCTTAACTGCTGAGCCATCTCTCCAGCCCCTAAAGATCATTTCTAAACTGGAAATGTAAATATATAAAACAGGGCTGTGCAAGGTATGTGAATCACTTCCATTCAATCCCTGCAAATTAGCCTTCCAACAGCTGGATTATCTACCAAAACTAAAGACTAGAAATACCTCACATCAAAGGAAACTGTACATTAGTTAACTGGAAAACGGTGGGTAATGGGAAAGGAAAGTATTATGTTTACAGGCCCAGGGACACCTAACATAAAGTTATGTATGTGGACAATTAATTGCTCAGCGCTCACCTTGGAGGTAGCATCTTTCAGGTTGATAACACCAGATTCAATCATTTCATGGTATAAATCATTGCCCTCCCGGGTCCTCTCACCAACACCAGCAAACACAGAGTAACCACCATGAGCCTTAGCAACATTGTTGATTAACTCCATGATCAGTACTGTCTTTCCAACGCCAGCCCCACCGAAGAGTCCTAGGTTAAGAAGAAGTATTTCAGATCTCTGCATTCCCAAATTAAGCAACCTTCAAAAAAAAAAAAAAACAAACCCCCTCCATTTCTGTCCATCTTTTGCCTTCTCAGGAATGGCATCTGGCTTCAGCAAAATCAGAAGAACGAAAGTCAGAAGCTTAATCATCAATGAAGGACACCAACACATATCCAGAAGATGGCACTTCCCTTCATTACTATGTTTGGAGAACATGTATCAATCATCAACATACCGATCTTGCCACCCTTGGCATACGGGGCCAAAAGATCCACAACCTTTATACCAGTCACCAGGATTTCCTGTTCGACACTCATCTCTACGAACTCAGGAGCTTCAGCATGAATAGGAGCAAACCTGTAAGGTTTAAATAAAGAGGAAAGGATCAGTTAACTGTTCCTTGTGCTAAAAAGCCACTGACAAGCCTAACCCTATCCAGGTAAGCTGTCATGTGACATCTAACTTTCTGCAATAAAGACTTTGTCTCAGGAATAAGTAATCCCTTTTCCTGAACCTTAACCTAACAAAATTCCTTTACATAACAATAGGAAAATAAAGACCTGTAAATTTCAGAGAATTCATAACCTAAGCCAAACTCAAGCTTTAAATAATCAACCAGGGGTTTCTAAGCACCAAGTTTTCAATAATCCAAACTTCTTTATCTCTATCTCTAATTTCGGGAACTGAAAACTGCAAGAAGCACCTGTGTTCACAAATGCAGTGAGGAACTTACTGTTTGGTTTTGATTGGACCTCTCTCATCAATTGGTTCTCCAATGACATTCATGATTCGGCCCAAGGTCTCAGGACCAACGGGGATTTTGATTGGTGCACCTGAATCCAATACCTTCTGACCTCTAACCAGGCCTTCAGTACCATCCATAGCAATGGTTCTGACGGTGCTCTCCCCTGTCAGATAAACGCATTAAAGGTTACATGCACCAAAGAATAACAATTACAATTAGTAACGAAGTGTGACCCAAAGCAAACAAGACTCCCTCTCAGAAACTCAATATGGCTTCAGTAAACTCAGAAGAACGAAAGTCATTTTGGTAAAATCATCACAGAAGGGAGACAGAATAGATTTCGTGATGCATAAACAAGCATTTTACCACTCCTTTAAAAAAAAAAAAAAGCGTACTTACCCAAGTGCTGGGCCACCTCCAAAACCAGTCTGGTTTCTCTGCCCTGCACTTCCAGGGCATTTAGGATGGGTGGCAATCCCTCATCGAACTGAACGTCCACCACGGCGCCGATGACCGCCACGATTCGCCCGGTGGCAGCACCTGCCTTCGGCGACGGAGACGTCTGCGCCGCATAGTCTCTGGCTAACAGACAAAAAGATATTGGACGGCGCTGGGGGGTGGGGAACGGTCAGGAAAACTAAAGGTCAACCGAAGCCCCGATGTATCCCCAAGGGAAGATTAATTCAGCTCAGACTGTTTCCGGCTAGCTCAGAACACGTGTGGAGAAGGCCACGCTGCAATCGGGAACCCGCCCTGCACTGCTTTCTCAACCTCGTGCACAAAACCGCCATTATTCTCGAGTCCGGTTATCTATGCACCACACAAGGTCAAGTTCACTTTCCATCACAAAATGGGACTCTGCCGACTCGATTAAAGCTCCCACGGGCGACTGGACCGGAGTCCCTGCCCCAGGTATCCACTGCCCACGGATCCCCTAGGCCCAAGCTCAAGGTCACGGGGAGAAGAAACGACGGCAGCTCCCAGAGGAAGGCGCTTACCAGGATGGACCGCGGCGGGAGCAGCTCGCAGTAAAAGCTGCGCCTGGGGTAGCGCAGCCGAAGGGCTGAGTCCCCGTAAGGCCCCGGAGGCCGAGGCCGAAGCCACACGGCCCACAAGACTCAACATGGCGGAGTCCGGGTGGAGACTGAACACCGCAACCGTCCCCGCCGCTGGTCCTGCAGTCGGGGCGAGGCCGCCTCTGCCGTCCGCACAGCCATTGGGTGATTTTGCTGCCCATAATCTTCAGGGACGTCCCTATAGCATAAAAAAAAAGCTCAAAGTTTCTTGGCTATTGGTCTAAACTACTGCCAATCTGAAACCTCTTTTTGTAATTGGAGGAGCAATCCTCTGAGTCTCGAAACTTAATTGGGTCTTAGGGAACGTCTTGGAGAGGGTACTTGGCGGAAGTACGTTTGGGCAAAGGGGTGGGGTTCCTGTTGAACGTGTGGTCTAGGCTGTCTTTGACTGTCCTTGGATCCTGAGTTAGGGGGCGGTCTCAGAGGTTAACTGAACTGATGGCGTCCTGAAAGTCCGCAGCCTTCTGTGGCATCAAAACATGGGTTTCCCCCAAACACACATTAGTAAGGGTAGAAGTTTTCAGACATCGTAACAAATCATTTGTCATTTAAAGCCATGCAATGAAAAAAAAAAAAGGTAAAGCGGCCTATCCTTTGACAGATGCTCAGCATCGAGGAGTCAAGGTTATTTATAGCACTCGAGGGGTAAATTTGGGTCACCTAGTCATGTACAGAATTTGCCCTCACCGGACGTGGTGTCAGACCCCTGTAACTTCAGAATTTGGCCGATATAAGCAGGAGGATTAAGAGTTCTAAGTCGGTCAACTTGAACTAATTGAGACCTTGTCTCAAACACAAAACGAAAGTAATGGACTTTAGTTGTGATATGTACGCAGAAATCCCTAGGATAAAGTAAAAAAGAAGAGTATGACAAGGGCACGCTTGCCTGAAATCATAATCCTTTAGTTTGTAGCTAAGGTAAAAAATGCGTGAATAGAGAAAAGATGAGATTGAGCCAAGTCTCAAAAGACTTCTGAATGAAAGTGGAAGCTAAAAAAAAAAAAAAAGAAAGTGGAAGCTAGCCAGTATGTGTTTCTCCAGAAGAAAAATTCAGAGTCACTGGCATCTTTTCTTGAGAAATTGACTTTATTCAGCAAGGAAAACCCTTAATCTTCCTCTGAGAACACACATAGCTGGAGTATTGCACCAGAGTACTTTACATCATCTTCAATTACTTCTCATTTTTCTGCACGATAATGAGAAAAGTTTCTTACTGTTTGACAGTGGAGAGCTTGCAAAGGCTGCATGTTGTGGAGGGGAAAAACCATCTAAGCTCTGAGTGCTGTGTCTAAGCACAGGACACACTTGTGTGTATGTGTTTGTGGTACTGGGGCTTTATATATATTAGACAACCAGACAAGCACTGTACAGCTATTTGTCTAGTAGAACCACCCACTTAAACTCAAGATTCTGCTGCAGACTGTGCCCTCCATCACAAGTTCTATAATAACAGGCATATGCCATGACACCTGCAGAAAAAAAAAAAAAAGTTTAGTTTGTATTATTTATAGCTTTGCTTCACAGAAATCCTTTTAGTTTTTCATGTGGATGGGTATTTTGAGTGTTTAGGCATGGAGGGCAAAAGATACTATCCAATCTCCTGGAACTAGTTAAGTAATGGATGTGAGCCACCTGACATGGGTGTTGGGACTAGAACCCTGGACAAACAACTATGCTTAACTGCTAGGCTTCCACCCTAGGCCTCTACCTCTTCCACTTTGAAACAAGGTTTCTGTTGTGGTTTGAATGAGAATGAGTAACAGAGGTTCATATCTTTGAAGGCTTGCTTAGTCACCAGGGAAAGAAAGTATTTGAGAAGGATTAGGAGGTGTGGCCTCGTTGGAACAGGTGTCACTGGGGGTGGGTTCTGAGGTTCCAGACATCCACATTAGGTCTAATCTCCCCACCATTCTGCCTGAGGACCAGTTATGCACCTCTCACTGCACCAGTCCCATGCCTGTTTGTTTCCCATCATGATGATCATGGACTAACCTAAAAGTAGGAGCAAACCCCCAGTTAAATGTCTTCTTTTATAAAAGCTGCCTTGGGCTTGGTTCTCTTCACAGGGATAGAACAGTAACTGAGACAGTCTCATTATGTAGCCCTGCTGACCTCTAATTTACTGTTGCATAAACAAGGCTAGCCAGAACTCCTGTCTTCCCACTCTGTCTCCCAAGTTACAGGTGTGTGCCACGATTCCAACTGTTTTTGTTTTTAAACACAGGATATCACTATGGAAGTTGCTATGTAGATCAAACTACTTTAAACTCACCAGGTTCAGTCGGCCTCGCCTCCCAAATACATACTGGGTGTGTGCTACTGTGCCTGGATAAGCAAGTCCTTCTAATTGAGACTATACACGTACCTTTCCTCATCTAGAACTAAAGTTTCTCTAGTTCAGCAAGAATACTTAAGAAAAGAAGGAGCCAGACTGGGATAAAACATTGATTTTTGTCACTTACTAGACATTTAACAGATAAGTAATTTCTCTATATATCAGTTTACTTATATATAAAAGATCCAATGATGGATGATCTCACTAGCTGTTCAGAGCATTAAACAGAATATACCAAAAATATTTCAAAACAATAATATCTGGCCAGGCAGTGGTGGTGCACGCCTTTAGCCCCAGCACTCAGGAGGCAGAGGCTGGTGGGTCAACCTGATCTAAAGAACAAGTTCCAGGACAGCCAGGGTTACACAGAAAAACTCTGTCTTGAAAAAACAAAAACAGTATCTGGTGCATAGCCCATACATTAGTTATTTTTTGTGCTTTAAAAAAAATGTGAAATGGTGCTTTCTTTGCCTGCATGTTTGACTGTTTTGCAGTCAGAAAGTATCAGATCCTCTGGGACTGAAGTTAGTTATACAGTGCTGGGGATTAAATGCCAATCCTCTGGAAGTACCCAACCTCTCTTAACTGCTGAGCCATCTCAAATTAACTTTTAAGGGCTGGGTGTCAGTGGTTAAGAGCACAGGCTGTTCTTGCAGAGGACCAGGGTTTGGTTTCTAGCACCCACATGGAGGCTCACAACTTTCTGTAAGTTCAGAACCAAGAGATCTGGTAACCTCTTCTCCCCTCCTCTGGAACCAGGCATATATGTGGTACACATACAAACATGCAAACACCATTTTCAATTTTTTTTTTTTTGAGACAGTTTGTGTGTGAGCTCTAGGTGTCTCAGAGCTTGCTCTATAGACCAGGTTGGTCTCAAAATCAGAGATCAACCTGCCTTTGCCTGGTAAGTGATGGTATTAAAGGCATGTATTACCACCTGGCCCTATTTCTTGATACCCAGATTATGCAAGGGATACTTGATATGAAATAGGAGTTTTTAGCCAGGTCTCCTTGGCACATCTGTACTCAGAAAGTGACTGTGCCTTAAAGTTCTTAACTGGAAGCCTCACCAATTTTGTGATGAAACTATATCTCTCAACAACTTACTTTACAATATTGATATCCACACTTGTTGTGCTCCCAAATTCTTTGTGAACTTCTGCAATTCTTGAAATATAATTTTCATTATCCACAAGGAACACACTCCCTAGTAGGTGTCTGCAACTTTGGATGACATCAACCCATATGATGTATGTTTTCCTTGTATAAAAGTGCTTATGGTGGGGCTGGAGAGATGACTCAGAGGTTAAGAGCACTGACTCCTCTTCCAGAGGTCCTGAGTTCAATTCCCAGCAACCACATGGTGGCTCACAACCATCTATAATGACATCTGGTACTCTCTTCTGTATACTGCATACATAATAAATAAGTATTTAAAAAAATGCTTATGGTAAAGCTTAAATTACACATTAGGCATTAATATAACAATTACTTTTTTCAGGATTGATGATCAAACCCATGAATGAAATGCTTAGTGCCACATGCCCAGCCCAAAATAAATTTCCTATGTGAAAGTGATCTTTCTCAAAATCCATCACTGCATCACTGAACCATAGTTTTTGTTTGTTTGAATTTTTGAAACAAAGTTTCTATATAGAACTGTCCTGGCTATCCTGGAATCAGTCCTTCTTATTATGTAAGGTAAATACACTGTCTATAAGATGAGCTGAGCTGAGCTGAATGGCAGTTATGACTTAGTTGAGCTACTATTAACTAACATTGGGAACTATAACCATCCATCCAGTAAGCTTAGAGATCCTTAGCCTCTTCAATCATGGTTAGCTTTTCATTCAATTTATCCAGCTTATTTCTACTGCCATTGCCAATATTATGACATTGAAGCCCAGCTTCTCCTAGGACTATATGAAGAGCAGAGTAATTCAGTACTAGGGTGCTTGCCACATGGGACACCACAGAATCCATCTCCCAAACCATCAAGAGCAGAGCATGCTGGTTCAAAGCCTGTAATCCCAGCACTTGGTGGAAACAGGATGCTAAAAGTCAAGACCACTTTAAGCTACCTAGCAAGAACCAACCAAGTAACAAAAACATGGGTCAGGAGAGGTAGCTTAGCATTTCAGAGCACTGGCTGCACTTCTGGAGGACCTGGGTTCAAATGAGTACCAGGAAGTATTTGCCAGGAGGCTGACAACTATAACTCTAGTCCCAGGGGACCTGATGCCCTCTTCCGGCCTCCAAGAGCATCAGACACACAGCGTCAACAGCAGACAAAATATATATGAAGGGTTAGAGAGATGGCTCAGAGGCTAAGAGCATTGACTGCTCTTTCAGAGGTTCTGAGTTCAACTCCTAGCAACCACATGGCTCACAACTATCTAGAATGGCATCTTGATGCCCTCTTCTGGTGTGCAGGAAAACATACAGAATGCTGTATTCATAGTAAATTATATATTTTATATATAAAAATATTATATATATATATACACATGCACACATAAAATCAGTAAAGGCAACCTCAAATTGCAAATGTAATCCCCTCCCTCAAACTCATGCAACATCACCTTCAGATTCTATATTCATTTTTACTATTATTCCAGTTGTTCTGAGGTCATCGATTCTCAACCTGTGGGTCACCTAAAACCATCTGTAGATCAGACATTTGATTCATAACAGTAGCAAAATTAAAGTAGCTACTTAATAACCTTTATTTTGCTGTTACCCATTCACACAACTAACACAAGGTTTACTCCCAAGTTTCTTTCTTCCCTCTGTTCCCCTTAGCCTGTCACTCCCAAAGTTCTATCACTGCAGACAATAATAATCCCTTAGCAAAAGAAAAGAACCATTCACACACCCAGCTAACTCAAGGTTTACTTCCAAACTCCTTTCCCCTTAGTCACTCCCAAAGTTCTATCACTAACCCATATTTTTTCCCCCCAGGCTCCAAGAAACAAACTTCCATGGCCCTATGATCCAAATCCTTCATTCTGCCAGCAAGATGAGCTAAAAACCTCTCTGTCCTTGTGTCAGCAGGAATTAACAAAGACAACCATGACGACCTATTTCCGCCCCCCCCACCATAAACCCCGTTTTTATATATATGATCAAAGGGTGGAATGCAAGGATTTCCAAAGCTTGCATTCACCTGGAATGTAACTGTCAATCATCCCCCCTGGGTGTGGCGATGCAAACATGGGCCCAACCACCCCTTTAAAGGGCTCACATGAGTGCCCGCCCCTTCTTCCCTTTTTCCCCCTTCTTCTCCTCCCCCCTTCCCTTCTCTCTCTGCTCCCTTCTGCCCCTATCTCTGCTCCCTGCTGTAATAAACTCTAGTGTGGTACTTCCGGTGTTGAGATTCCATTCACGCGCTACGTGCAAAAAACTAGCAGAAATTGTAATATAAATACCTAACATGCAGGATATTGATGTGAAACCCATGAAAGACTAATAGGTTGAGAATGGCTTACTTACAGGGGTGTACAGAATGAGTTCCTTTCAACTGGAGATGGTTCAGAGGTTTAGTGCTTTCAAAGAAACAGTATTAGGTTCCTAGCAAATACATGGCAGCTCTAACCTCTAGCTCTGGAGAGCTGACACCCTCCTGGACTCCACAGGCACTGCATACACCTTGCGCACACACATACACATCTATCATTCATAAAATACCTTGCAGATTATGCTGTTGCCTAAATCCTACTTCCTTGCTTAGAAATTACCAGTGAAAATAAGCAGTGAAAATGTGGTTCAATAGTGAGCCACTTTCCTGTGTGGGGGCACCTAGACTCTTGGTAGCTACCAAGCTGTCCAGAACTAAATATTAAATGCTTTACACATATCCCCTTTACTCATACTCACCCCATTTGAGACTGCCTATTTTTGCCTCCTGATTGCCAAGATTCAAGAACTCACCACCATTCAGTGGCAGAATGTAAGATATCCACTTCTGGGTTGTTTCAAAGGCTTATAAGCATAAGAGTCCTTGGAGTTCCATATGCCAGATTGCAAGAAAATAAGGCTGGATAGTTTGCCGAGACTAGCAGAAATTCTGATAAGGACAAGGACAAAAGTATATCAACAGTTTCCCAAGTGTCTATCTGTGGTGGCTGTTCCCTCTACTGCTTGTCTTTTTTTCTAGTATTTTAATTTTATATGAATTCGTGTTTTGCCTGCATGTATAACTGTGTAAGGGTGTCAGATCTTAGAATTATTTGTTAGCTGCCATGTGGATGCTGGGAATTGAACTCAGGTCCTCTGGAAAAAGTCAGTGCTCTTAACAGCTGAGCCATCTCTCCAGCCCCACTGCTTGTCTTTTTTAGACAGGGTTTCTGTGTGTGTCTAGTTGTCCTGGTACTTACTCTGTAAGACCAGGCTAGCCTTAAACTAAAGATTCTTGCCTGCTGGAACTCAAGACACTCAGTCCCCTACTGCTTTAAGAGGTATTGCTCTGAAGCCAGGTTTGCACTATGTAGAGTTTGAGAACAAGTATACTTTTAGCCCAGGTTAGTCTTAACCTTATGTAGCTAAGTAGGGACCGATTCCCCTGCCTGTACTTCAAGACCACAGGTGTGGGCCACCAAGCTGAACTGTTATCTTGAATCAGGGTTTTACTATGTGGATTAGACAGTGTTTGAAGGCTTGTGTCCAAATATCTAGATAAAATGTTAAAATGCTTTTTTTTCCCACTCAGTGATCCTAATTCATCCAGTTAAGTATGGTTGCAGTTCAGTGAGGACTGGAATCCAAATATCAGCATCCATTTCAGCTAAAGTTCACAATCACTGGTAACTTAAGTTCCCAACAAGATACATTTTGGCCTCTTCTTGTAGTTACCCCTCCCTTTCAGGTGCTAGATAGCCGATGCAACAGCGAACACCTAAGTCTTTTTGCATCTGAGGGGACCTGCATATACACACTTTAAAAAAAAAAATGTTTTTCCAAGATAGGGTTTCTCTGTTTAACAGCCCTGGCTATCCTGAACTCAGATAGCATTTTTATTTTATGTGAATTGGTGCTTTGCCTCCACGCATAACTGTGTGAAGGTGTCAGATCCTGGAACTACAGACAGTTGTTAGCTGCCATGTGGATGCTGAGAATCGAACTCAGGTCCTCTGGAAGAACAGTCAGTGCTCTTAACTGCTGAGCCATCTCTCCAGCCCAAGTGTGGGCTTTCTAAGTCTGTAAATTAAGACAGGGTTTCACACTGGACTGTTTAGAGGGTAAAGATGCCTGCAATCAACACGAGTTTGAGCTCCAGAATCCACATGGTAACTATCAGGTAGTTCTCACTGACTTACACTGATGTACTGTAGCACATCCCAAAATTAAGTTTCACTTTGTAACCACCTGAGTCACCTCCTCAAATCTGTTGTTTTCTAATTAGTTAACTTAAGAGCTATGCACACACAAAAATCATGAAGAAATCAATCTCTGTATCTTCAGCACTTCATTCAACCTTGCTTGAAACAACTGAAATAGCATCAGAATACTGAAGCACAAAGCATCCCTTGTGGACAGGTTTCAGAAGCTGTGGTGGTTAACACTGCTAAAATGCAGGAGCTGACAGATGTACAGGAGGACAACACATTTGCTTTTATTTCATCAAATCATAACACTTTTCCAGCTGCTGCAAAGTGCATCTACAGTTTTCCATTACAGATCCACTTCAGAGGGTTTCCTGTGACAGCACAGCAAGCCTCTTTTCAACAGGAGCAGTCCCAAGTTTTCCTTCAAAAAATAAAAACTCCATTCCAGTAAGTGGTAAATACATGAAATTACAGCAAACCAGACACTTAGAAGGAGAGCCAAGAAATCTTCCAACAGTTTATTAGAAAGAATGTAGACATTTAAAAAAATTCCCACTGTCATGAACATAAATTGAGGTTTTCCAGCCAGGGCATAAGCTGAAATCAAAACAGGAAATAAAAAAAAATCCAATAGTGTATTAACATTTTCCACTCATTTGCCATACTGACAGTGCAAATACAAATCTGGTCTAAAATGTACAGA